>JAJJWX010002038.1:0-173221 GCA_023529315.1 Papaver bracteatum | reverse complement strand
CATCCAAACACCCTCCTAGTAGTCTTTTTCTCCTTCTCCTTCACTTTACGTCTCTTTCTCCTTCTCTTTTACACTGATTGTTTGAAGGAGAGTTTTCAGATATGAAGCAAAAAAATACCTTTTATAATCCATGTCTTCGTCTCCTCCACAGAACCCAAATGGCAAATACTCAAAGATAACCATATTCATCATCACTAAACAAACCCATCTCCTGAACTATATTCATCATCACTAAACAAACCCCTCCTCTCCTCCTGAACTTTCCCAATTTCAAAACCCTAACAATCCTTCACTCTCCTTACAGATCAATTCCAGGCCATCAATCGATTAATAACCTGTATTAGTACCAGACCTTCCTCAACAATCTCCTGCTCGTCATAAGATTTTGAAGCTGCCATTACTGATCAGATCAAGTAATTACCCCCTCACTTTCACCTAATTTCATCTCAATTAAGCAAATTTTCGATTTGATAAGTTCTTATTTAGAACACATCTTTTATTTGATTTTGATTTTGTTGCTCAAATTGCTTCTTTCGATTGAATCAGCCTGCAATGCAATGTATGTTATGTGAATCATTGTGTTTAGTTTTTATTGTTTGGATTTTTTTAGTTTCTTCAAGAAAGCTAGGGTAGAGGAAATTGGACATGTTGAGCTACTTATGGAATATCAGGTGTTTGCTTAATTGTTTGTGTGGAAATGATTTTGTATGATCTGTTTTCGTGTTCGATTTTGCTAATTAAGGATGTTGTTTTGGTAATACTACCTGTAGGAACTTCCCCCACCACTACTAGTTCCCTGAGAATACATACAATAATTCAATTCATTTAACGTATACTGATATACAAGAATCAACAACTTAGTCGAGGACATATTTGGGGTAGTTTTGTATTGTTGAATGTTAATACTTTATTATGCTTATAGTTTTACAAGAATATAATTACTAGTATGGGCTAATCTAATGCGCGTAGTGTGTCGGTGTCCTGTGACGTCTTCTCTGTGGATTCATTTAACTGGATCTGATTTTGTTTTTGTTTTTGTTTTTGTTTTATTGAAGCATTCCCAACGACCAGGTACTCGGGTGAATATATTCATTATTTAGTGTCAGGAAACACATGGTCGTACAGCACTACTTGATAATAGGGAGACATTGTTTCAGACATATAGTGGAGAACATGAATGCTACTCGCCCCAGTTGGAATTAATTAGTTCATATAACAATTATTTGTTTATAACATATAAGGAACATATATAGCTGGCAATCCGATGAACATGCTGACAAGAGTACTCGAAAAAAATAGAAAATTTGAAATCATAAAAACCTCTTCCTTTTCTCTCCTCCACCATCCCCACCATACTCTTTTTCGTTAGATTCATTTTATTTTTATCTTCTTCTCTTCTCTCCCGAATCTCCGCCTGATTCTCTCTAGTAATTATTCCTATCAATCATAACCTTGATTCTCTATGTATCTAAGCTCTCTAGAAATTCAAGTTTCATTCAACTCTTTGTTTCAAGCATTCAAATGATTGAATGTATTGATTAAAACTCTTTTAGTCTTAATCAATACATCATAGATTCATTCGATTAAAACCTTAGTCTCTACAGAATTAAGGTTATGATTGAATGTATCGATTAGAAGTCTCTTAGTCTTAATCAATACATCCAAGATTCATTCTATCATAACCTTAATTTTCTCTGTATCTCCCAAATCTCCTCCTGATCTCTCTAGTACTTAGTCTTAATCAATACATTCAATCATCACCTGAATTCTTTCTGTATCTAATTCTACTTACATTAGTACTCTGATGAGATTGTTATTGAAAAATAAAATAATGAAGACATCACGGTTGTAGCAGCTAGCGTCTCAGCAATTTGGATCTGCAACACAGTATGTCAGTGCGGCGCCACAGACCACCCATTAAGGGGCCAGTTTGGATCATTGCGTTGATTTCTTTTATATGCCTCTTGTTAATTGGCGCTTATATCGTTCCTCCAAGAGGATATTCATTTTGTTCTGTATTCTCTGGAGTCGGTTGCAAGTCTGTGTCGGAGTGGCTACCACTTACTCCTACCAGGGAATATGGTGATGCTGAGATCGCAGCTCGTGGGGTCATTAGAGATATCTTGCAGACACCTCCTATTCATACAGAAACACCTAAAATCGCTTTCATGTTCTTGACTCCGGGCTCATTACCTTTAGAAAAGCTATGGGATAAGTTCTTTGACGGACATGAAGGAAGATTCTCCGTCTACGTACACGCATCTGAGGAAAAACCGGTACATTTGAGCCGTCATTTTGTCAACAGAGACATTCACAGTGAGAAGGTAGTTTGGGGGACAAATTCGATGGTTGATGCAGAGAGGAGACTTCTGGGATTGGCATTCCAAGACCCTGATAATCAGCATTTTGTACTTCTCTCAGACAGTTGTATTCCACTTCATAATTTCGATTATGTCTATAATTATCTGATGGATACAAATGTCAGCTTTATTGATTCTTATGAAGACCATGGACCTCATGGATCAGCTGGCAGGTATTCCGAGCCTATGTTACCTGAAATTGAGTATAAGGACTTCAAGAAAGGTTCTCAGTGGTTCACAATGAAGCGGCAGCATGTTATGATAGTCCTATCAGACTGTCTTTACTACCCGAAGTTCAGGCTTTACTGCAGGCCAGGTATGGAGGGGGATAAGAATTGCTACTCTGACGAGCATTACCTGCCGACAGTCTTCAGCATGATAGATCCTGCAGGGATAGCGAATCGGTCAGTGACTCTCACCGATTGGTCTGAAAGGAAGTGGCATCCGAGAGCTTATCAAGCTCAGGATATTACCTACGAGCTCCTGAAGAAACTTACGTCTATTGATGAGAGTTTGCACTATACTAGCGATGAAAAATCAGTGTTGGATGAACCTTGCGTATGGAATGGGATGAAGAGGCCGTGTTATTTATTTGCTAGAAAATTCTACCCCGAAACTCTGGATAATTTGCTGAATAATTTCTCCAATTACACAACAATTTGAGTTTACCGGTGACAACTATTGGCAGAGTGTTATAGAGGCGTCAATTTGTCTGTTTTACTAGTTGATAGTTTTCTGTTATTCGAGTGTTACATGTGAGTTGTGTGTTGCAACTCATTTCAGATTCAATTTAATTTTCATTTCCTCTGCTCTGCTCTCCCATTCTCATCATTGTCTCCGTCAAGGCCGATTCATCCATGTGCCGGAGTATGGAAAAATGGCTGGCGGGTTGAGGTACTGAAAGTATGACTGGTGATCGATGCTGCTAAGAACCAATTAAGGTGCTCTGTTACTACCTCAATCCTCAATTACATTTTCTAGAATTAAACATTGTTGAAATAGGTACACAAAATAAGTACATAAAGATGCGAAACATCTACAAACAATAAGAAAACATACAGAGACTTAAAAGCTTCCATCTTTCGCAACCGGAAATGAAAAGCACTAGCACGAGGTGACCTCGGTATTTCAGAAACCCGTCTGCCATGAACATCGTAGTAAATGACACCGGAAAAATCAGGCGGTTGACATTTCTCACCCATCAATATTCCTCTTTGCCATAAACCACCATCGCCAAGTGATCCCTCATCGTCCCCAACGATTTCATACTGATCACAACTTTTCTTCTTGTAGATGAAAGGAAATGCTTTGTTACTTACACTTGCAAGAAACCTTCGAGGTGAAATCATCGAAGATGAACTAGTTGTAAGCTTTGAATCATTGGGACTACATCCTAGTGTCTCCGTAGCAACCTGCCGTCTTCTTATTGTGTGTTTGGCACAGAGAGCCACTAAAATCGTTGCTGATACAAATAAGGCAAACGCCACTGGAACGGAACAAAAAACGTTGACAGTATGAAAACCACCACCATGGACCATGTCGATCGTACTGTGACAAGAACTGAACCTGAGATTTGGATAATCAGTTAGAAACGGATGAATCTGGTTTTCTCAATTTGATGGATGCTTGATGTATTTTTTTTCTTGTGCTGTATATATTGGTGCTGTCGGACATGGTGGTAGTTGGGGTCGTTTTGGCCGGTATAAAGATGGTCAACTACATGCTAATTAAGGTGTGCGTGTCACAGTTGGTGTTTGGTCCTTGGATTTGGATTGAATACCAATTTCTTGACTTCAATGCTTCTCCAACCTTCTTCTGGTCCCTAAACCAATTTAGTCTTGTAGAAATTTAGGAAGCTTAGTGCTAACTGGCCAATAACTCGAAATATTTAATGAATTCAAGGTCCAGTAGTAAATTACCATATATAGATTTAACGCCGGAGTAAACAAATTACTATAAATAGATTTATGGTCCGGTAGTTTCCTTTTACACAAGTAATTGTTTCTTGGATACCAAGTTACGATACCACTGTATATATGCTGTATGGGTTCTCAAAGCAAAACAATCTAAACTTTTTCAATATATCTTTTTCGAGTTGGACGCTGTTGTTAGCCTTAGTTGTAGTGATAGGCCGCCCTACACTTAGGAATATCGGTTTCTAGGGTTTAGCTTTTGATTAGTTTTTTATATAGCTAGATCTATATTAATCTGCTTTGGTAATCTGTTTGGATTAGTCTAATAGATTTGATGGAAGGATTGAAAGCAATGGATAAAGAAGCTAACCATGCAGCATCTGATAATGCTGGCATGTCTATGCCAACTATTATGAACCCTAATAATTCTTTAGTTCAACAAAGGCCAACTAGTGCCGGAAGATTTGATTACTGCAAGGATACAATGGTTCCTTCCTCTGCAAATAAAAGGACTAAAAACCACATGTACCACACTCCTCCTCCCAGTTATCAACCTCATAGAGCGTTTGAACCTATTCCTCATCACAGTCCCAATTCTTGGAGAAGCCCTGTTGCACCTTATAGAGCGTCTGAACCTACTTCTTGGAGAAGCCCTGTTGAACCTTATAGAGCCTTTGAACCTATTCCTTGGAGAAGCCCTGTTGCACCTCATAGAGGGTTAGTACCTAATCCTCATCACAGACCCAATTCTTGGAGAGGTCCTGTTGCCCCTCATAGAGCGTTTGAACCTACTCCCTATCACAGTCCCAGTTATTGGGAATCTCGGTCCTCAACCTCAAGCTTGGAATAGGCCCGGTGGCACAGGTGGGTATTATTGCCATCCATCCAACTCTACTATTGGGGGTTATCGTGCCATCGGCTCAGGCCGTGGATTCCATCCTCGCCCGGGCCTAAACTACCCATATCATAGGAGAGGCAGTAATTACACATTCAGCAATAGTCCACGCCCTGGCACAGGACGAGGTAGTGGAAGAGGAAGGGGTTCTCATGCTTGCACATCTGCAAGGGAGAGACCTGAAATGTTTTACAACAAGTCCATGATGGAAGACCCATGGACATTATTGAAACCTGTTGTAAGGAATTCAGTTGGGACTGAGGATTGGCTTCCAAAAGAACTTCCAAAATCCATCACTAAGAAAAGGCCCAGAACATCGGGAACTACCTGCAATTCGTGTTCTCAATAAAGCCTTGTTGACCAGGTTTCTAAACCGTGAATGAAATTGGTAATTCATTTTTTTTATTTTTTAAAATCGATTCGTATGTGAAATTGTTAGGAGAAAAATCATCAGGCATTACTGAATCTTTATATATTTACATGTTAGCTAAATTTTGAACTAGTATTTAGTGTTAACACACAAAATTATTCAATATTATTCATAACGGCCACTAATAAGTATACAGATGCTAAAAATTTATACGACACTTGAGGTTCGTTACTAGGTCGATCATCTCAATTCTCGTTAGTCATGAATCGGGAAAAAAGTAATCAAATTTTCATTTTTCTAGAATATGTTACTGGTTGAATGATTTTTTAAATTTATTTTTTTATTTTTTAGTGTGTAGATATCATCTATATTTTTTTTTTTTTTAGAGTTCGGCTATTATTCAAAATATTTTTTTACCTAGGGTTTTTGAAGGCTACTCAAAAACAATTCTAATAAAACAAAATAGGATCACTAAGAAGTAATATCATCACACCCTTTATCACATATTTTTCTGCCCTTGATTAATTAGTGTTACTGTTAGTTAATTATGATAATATATTAGTATTAGAAAATCATATTTTTTAAAAGAAATAGAGAATATGTTAGAGAAGAAGTAGAAGTAGGTTGGAAAAACTAGGTTTAACTAAAATCAACAATGAAAATGGATGAGTACGAAGAAGAAGGTAAAAAACATCACGTAGAGTATCATGTTGAAGGTTCATTAGATTAGACATGAGGATTGAATGCATACAACGGGATTAACGTCTCAAAATCGGTAGATAATAGAGTACGTTATCTACCGATTGTACTCTTCTATTCCAAAAGAGAAGCAGTAGTTCCATGATGTTCATTATCTACTGATTGTGATAGTAGCCCCAAATATATTTTTTTTTTTTTTCAAAACTAACAAAATTTTGAATTTCTCTTTTTTCAAAATCGGTAGTGATGTTCGTTATCTACCGATTGTGATAGTAGACAAAAATATAAAATTTCAAAACTAGCCAGATTTCGAATTTTTCTAATTTCACAGTCGATAGTTTCGTGAATCTATTTTCAAAATTGGTATTTTCCCGATGTTCATTATCTATCGGTTGTGATAGTAGCTCCAAATATAATTTTTTCAAAACTATTCAAACTTAGAATTTCTCTATTTTAACAATCGGTAATTTCGTGATGTTAATTACCTATCGTTTGTACAATCGATAGTTTCGTGATGTTCATTATCTACCGATTGTGATAGTAACCCCAAATGTAATTTTTCCAAAACTAATGAAATTTTGCATTTTCAATTTGTTGACCCAAAATAACTGGTAGATAACAATCAGTTTACCTACTGATTATAATTGATGTTCTTCATTTCTTAAGAACATCAACCATAATCGGTGGATAAAATCTTCTTTAAACCTACCAATTATGTTTCTGCAACTGTAAACACTAGAAAAAAATTCGATTAATTTTTTGATTCCAAGCAATTAAGCCTTGCCTATTACACCGATGTAAATTGAATTGTTTTTTTTTTGTTTTATCTACTTTTTGTTTAAATCTTTTTTTTATTTATTTTCTAATGATGAAAATTCCTTTTTATTTTATTGACGATCTTTGGTTTCAATCATAATGAAAATGAAGAAAAAAAAATTCAATCGGTAGAATAGGGAATGAGAAAATGAGTATTATGATTATGGAAATAAAGATTATAAGTTTAAATTTAGTGTAAAGGTGAAGGATATAGAGAATTTCTATTTTTAAGACACCCCATCGCCACCTTCATTGCATGGGATTAAAACTAGTACGACCGTTTCCACGGTGGGAGGGCCGACCGTAGAAGAATCTGAAGATGGGGTTTGTCTGCGACTATTTTCGTCCCGTTTAAGAAAAGGTGATACTTTCATCCCATTTCCGAAAAAGTGATACTTTCGCCCCGTTTCGAAAAAAAGTGATAATTTCTCCTCGTTTCGGGAAAAATGATACTTTCGCTCTGTTTCAGAAAAAATATCACTTTTTCCGAAACCGAGCGAAAGTATCACTTTTCCCGAAACAGAGCGAAAGTATCAGTTTTCCTGAAACGGAATGTGAAAGTACCACCTTTTCTTAAACGGAAAATTAGTCGAACATGGTTGCATGATGTGCTATGCATTCAATTTTCGAGAATTGTGCCTAAAATGAAAGTATCATTTTTCTTGAAAAGGAGAGAGTACATCGTTTTATTAGTTGCAACGGAAAATTAGTTGATGAATAAACCAAAATTTTGCTACATAAACTATTATGTATCCTTTACGGTGGTTTGCATAATGGGTATACACTTAATTTTTTAAAATTGTGCCTAAAATGATAAATACCTCTGAATTTTTCGTAAAACCTCAAAATTTGATATTGTTGTTTGTGCTCGTTGGATAGGTTTTTTTATTAGCTTTCCAACGAGATAAAAAATTTAAAATTCCAAGGTGCGGATTTTTAGATATGTTATATTAAAGTTTGTTGTCCAATTATACCCATGAAAAAATAGGATACACAAGGAGTTATAGTAATTGCACTAAAAGGGAGGGATATTTTTGGTTTTTCGGCCTAACCATTTTCAATCTTTTTGTGTCAATTGATGACTTAGGATTTACAAAAAAGTGGTCATATAAAGGTCCTCCCTCGCTTCGCTCGGTCGGCCCAATTAGTTTCCCCAAATTATTTTTGAGTATCCCTTAAAAACGTCAAGTTTTTTTAGAGTCAAGATATTATCTACAACTGCTAAAGTGACCCATTTATAAGAACAAAAGAAGATGAGGTTGAGTAGCAAATTTTTTAACTAGTTGACCATCTTTCGCTAAAACTCATCTGAGTAAGCATATACTCAAGATATCTCCAATTAATTATGTCAAAATCCTTTTCAAGATCGATGTTGCACACAATTCCTTCATTTCGAGATCTAATTATAGAATCTACCAACTCATTAGCAATTAAGGTGTCATCAATAATCTGTCTACCTTTAATATATTCATATTGAACTGGTGAAATCAGTTTTTCTATAACCAATTTGAGTCTTGTCGCCTAAACTTTATCTATAATCTTGAAGACACTAGATAATAGACAAATGGGTACTTTACAATCTTTTTTAGAACCCACAATTGGGGGATATGACTTTTAATTGGGGGATATGACTAAATGACAAAGTAGGGATTCAAATATCCTAGCTGGGTTACCCCTTATATAATTAATTTATTAATTCCACATCCTTTAGATTAGTTAGTTTGCCACAGTGTTTAGGATGTCTTTAGAAAATCGTTATGTCAAGATTGATCGCAAGTTTTTTAAACTTTCTAAACAAAATCAAAATCCTACATCCCCAATCACCCTCACTGAATATTACCCAAATGGTTCAACCCAAGGAACTTTCCCTTTACCATTAGCAAAAATTCTTCACAACATAGTCTTTGAAGCTGCTAAAAATGGAGATGCAGGAAGACATTCATGGAAACATGAATCTGAAAGGATATGGTTCACGATCAATAAACTCTCTAATCAAGGTGGGTTTTACCTCTTCATATTATTATCAAAACCAAATCCTAAGGCTCATCCTGTTTCCTTCTACATCCCATCTGGAAATTGCTTTGAAGGTTGGTTTTCTTTTGCAACTGTGCTAGGGGAAATTCTACAGATTAGCCCATCAAAAACCACATATCCCACATATCATAAGCCCCCTAAAATCAGCCAAAGTAGATCCTATGCTCAAGTGGTAAAAACAGACTCAACCTCATCCAAGCATTCACATAAACCAATTCCCCTTCCTTCAAAGCCATCAATTCAACATAAATCTCCGTTCTATTGTGATAGTCTTACTGCACCCTTTAAGGAAGAATCATATAATACTCCAATGTCTATTACCATTATGCAACAAGATAAACACAATATTCTGGGGAAATGGAAATATGATTTTGTGATTTCTGCACCAACTCCGGTTACATCATGGGATAACATTAACGAAGCTTTTCGAACTACGATTAACGGGAGCACTCCTTTGCTTGTTATTTCCTATTAATTCATGTCAAGCAGTTTTCTATGTGGAACAAGAGGCTTCAAAAGCCGAACATATAGAGGGGATGTTTACTTTCCAAAATGTGAGCTACTCAGTGTTTCGATGGAATACCCAATTATGGAATACAAGTCCAAACCATGTTACGGATTTTTTTGTTGAAATATATGGAGTTCCATTTCAGTATTGGTCATCAGAAATTATGCATTCTATTGGGAGGTTTTGTGGAGAAGTTTTGTTGATAAATCCGGAATCATTAAGACTGCAAGATCTTACGGCAATTAAAATGAAGATTAGAAACGTGAAAGGAATTAATCATGTTCCTCGTTTAGTTAATCTGGTAACATAGACTGGTAATTATTCGGCAAACATCTTCATTGCGGAAGCTCCATCAACTAACCGTCGGAACAATAATTCAGGGTCGCTGGAAATTCTGAGAAACATGCCGAGTATGCAGTCAAACCGGCAAGCAAGGAAGGTCGATTGGGAAGATAATTTGGAACTGGAAAAAGGTGGTCAAAGGCACAATGATAGCAACTTGGCTTATTCTATTCAAAAGATAACAATTTCCTCAGATTGCTCGGCGCATGATGGGCTCAATAAGAAAAATGTTTTGAAAACTAAAGTTAATAAGGATAATCATGGCAAAGCAAACAGGCGTGCAAAAAAATCAAAAAAGAAAAAGCAAAGGAAGGAAAGGAGTAAACAATTGATTAAATCTAAAGTGTGGTCCGACAAATCTAAATTAAAGGGATATGAGCGTGAGGAGACGGACTCGGTGGCAATGGAAGTAGATATCATTCCGGCTTTTAAGATTACCTTAGAAGACAACTTGACACCTACACCTTCAAAACCACAAGTAAACCAACCTATAAATCCATCTAAAACCCAAAAAGAAAACCAACCTAAAGAAATACCCATATACTCACATAAAACCACTTCTACACACACCCGTACCTTTAGCCAGAAATTCTACACCATCATTCAACCTATCCCAAGAACCATTACCCCTTTAATCACTTTACCCGTTCATCAACCTACTGTTCAAACTCAGAATCTTCCCTTCTCGTCTCCTATTCTTAAATCTATGCCTATTCAAACCACTTTAAGCAGAACAGTCACTTCCAATCACCATCAGCAAATTAATATTCCTCAATGGGTTTTCAAGGAGGTAGACAAAATATTTCAGCTGGGAGTTTCTCTAACATCTAGTTTTGAAGGGATGCCTAATCATTCCAAGAAATTCCTAATGACAAAGATTTCTTTAGAGGGTCCTGTAACTAAAACAAATATTATCAAAGATTCATCTAAGATAATTTCCAAAGACTTTGCAGTTCAAACTATAATTTCTCTGGATGGAATTTCTTGTACTTCAATTCATGAGATGAAAGTTAAGGTAACACCGTTAGGTGGTTTGGAAGACACCTTACTCACTCTTTTAGACGGTGCAGAGACAGACAACCAGTCTTCTAGTGTGACGCCTATTTATCCACCTGGTTTTGAGCCAAAAAATAAGGATACTTCTGATGATGCATGCTCCTCTTTTCTGGTCTCCAAGACACCAAAAAGACTAGTTACTGAGTGTAAAAGATTGGGTTTTAAGCTGGATCAAGTGGGATATTTGGAAACAAAAAGTAGAAGATGTAAGAAAGCAGTGGGTTCTTCGGGTGATCAATGAGTTTACAAATTCTTTCATGGAATGTGAGAGGACTATGTTCTCCTGCCAGAAGACTCATAGTGAAGAAGATGATACAATTAACTAAAGCTTCCGTCATTCTCCTACAGGAAACTAAGATGATGAACTGTACTGATTATGACATTTTGCAAATCTGTGGTAATACAAGTTATGGCTGGACTTTTCAACAATAGATGGGTAGTTCAGGTGGTATGATAATTCTGTGGAACAAAGATATGATTGAAGTGTCAGATTCTCTTGTAGGGGATTACACATTATCAATATTATGCAAAAACAAATCAGATGATTTTGAGTGGGCTCTGACAAATGTGTATGGTCCAAATAAACCTCGGGAGAGAAAATTGTTTTGGGAAGAATTAGATAACAGTTGAAGATTGTGGGATCTCCCTTGGTGTTTGGGGGGTGATTTTAACACAATCACAAAATGTGCTGAAAAGAAAGGATGTACCAGAATTTCTAAGAGCATGAAAAGTTTCAACAAATTCATCTCCATTCATAACCTCATTGATCTTCCACTTAAGGGTGCTAGATACACTTGGTCTAATGGTCAGACAAACCATGTTATGTCTAGATTAGATAAATTCCTCCTTTCTCCTTCCTTTGAAACACATTTCCCATTTGTCTCCCAATTAGCCAAAGCTAGGCCTACCTCATATCATATCCCAATTCTTCTAGACATTTCTGATCCCTCCTGGGGACCTAGCCCTTTTATATTTGAAATAATGTGGTTCTTGGAGAATGGTTTCATTAATATGTTACAGGATTGGTGGTCTTCTCTTAATTTTGCAGGTAGCCCAAGCACTATTTTATGGTGTAAGCTTAAGGCACTTAAAGAGAAGTTAAAAGAGTGGAACAAGGAGACTTTTGGATGTACTACATCAAGACTGAAGTACATGCTTGCTGAGATTCAAAAATTGGATAGCATATCCGAAGAAGAGGAGTTGTCCGTTCTTGTGACTAAATGAAAAATTACTTCATAAAGCTGAATTTGAGAAGGTTACACATATGGAGGAAGTGGCCTGGAAGGTGAAATCAAAATCAGATTGGTTAACAGAAGGTGATAGAAATACTCATTTTTTTATGATCAAGGCAACTGCAAGAAGAAGACAAAAGCAATTAGGAAGCTATATGTGGATGGTAAACTCGAAGATGATAAAGTTAAGTTGCAACATCATATTGTGGGCTATTATAAACATCTTTTCATGGAGGAAGAAATTATAAGACCGAGTATGGAAGACATAGATTTTGATAGTATTAATACAATTGAGTCGATATCTTGGATGCGGCTTTCATTTTAGGAGGAATTTTTGTTGGCTATCAAAGAGCTTGGCAAGACAAGGCGCCGGGACCAAGCGGTTATCCAATGATGTTCTTCACAAAATGTTGGAATTTCATAAAACAAGATATTATGGGTTCAGTTCAAGAATTAAGGGAAGCAGTACTTTTGATGTTAAACATAACTCCACTTTTATTACCCTTGTCCCTAAAAAAGATCATATTGAGTCTATTAAAGATTCTAGACCTATTTGTTTACTGTCTAGCTTCTATAAGATTGTAGCAAAAATTCTGGCAAATAGATTAAAAATGGTCATGCCTAAATTGATCTCTCCGGTACAGTGTGCTTATATTGAAGGGAGGCAAATTTTTGACGGTACTCTAATAGCTAATGAGCTTGTAGACTCTAGATTAAAATCTGGAAAGGAAGGAATTGTTTGTAAGATTGATATGGAAAAAGCTTTTGATAGGGTAAACTGGAGTTACCTGGAGTTTGTGTTAAAGAAGATGGGGTTTAGCACAAAATGGTGTAAGTGGATCAGATATTGTTACTCAACCGCATATCTTTTTTAGTGTTAATAAATGGGTCTTCTTTTGGTTTCTTTAAAAGCATAAGAGGAGTTAGGCAGGGATGTCCTATGTCACCTCTGCTTTTCAACATCGCCATGGAAGGTTTTTCTAGGTTTTTGGATAAAGCTGAAACATTGGGCTTGTTTAATGGTTTCTCTATGGTGGAAGGTGGTATGATGGTGAACCATTTACATTATGCAGATGACACTATCATTTTTGTGGATAATAAACAGGAAGAACTCTCAATTTTTTTTTCAATTCTCCACTGTTTTGAATTCATTGCAGGCCTCAAGATTAACACTTCCAAAACAAGGCTAATTGCTATTGGAGAAGTTTCGGACTTAAAGGAGTGGGCAGATGATTTTGGTTGCAAGAATGATATTCTTCCTTTCATGTATCTGGGAATGCCTTTAGGTGCTAAACCAAACAGCAAAACAATCTGGAACCCGGTCATTGAAAAGTTTGACGCTAGGCTATCTTTTTGGAACAAAATATCGTTATCTAAAGGTGGTAAACTGGCTCTTCTTAAGCATATTCTTTCTTCAATTCCTTTATATTATTTTTCTCTTTTTAAAGCTCCGATATCTATAATTAATATTTTGGAGAAAAAAATGAGGAATTTTCTTTGGGAGCATAACAACCGAGGAAGTAAAAGTTCTCATTTGGTCAAGGGGAAGATGGTGATGGCTTCGAAAGAAAGAGGAGGACTGGGGGTTATGAATCTTAGATTGATGAATCAAGAACTTCTAGCCAAATGGAGTTGGAGATTCGGGGTGGAAAAATCTCAACTGTGGTATATTCTTATGGTGGAAAAGTATGGCTCGGATTTCTCTTATTGGTCTCCAAAGATGGTAAAATCAAATCACGGGGTTTCGTGTTGGAGAACTATTGTGGAGAGTAGTAATCTGGTGAGAGCTAACTATTCTATTACCATTCATTCAGGCATTCATACTTCTTTCTAGCATGACAGATGGCTCGGAAATTCTTGTTTTATGGACTCCTTCAATAATTTGTACAAAATCGACAAGCTTCACAAAGCTAGTGTTGCTGATCATATTACAAATGACGGGTCTTGGAAATTTGATTTTAAAAGAATCCTTACATATGCAGAATCAAACTCTCTTGCAGTTCTGCTGCACAATATAGGTTCTACACCACCTATGCTTGATACGGTTGCTGATATCATAAGATGGCCTTTGCACTCAAGTGGAGTATTTTCAGTAAAAACTCTATATGATATGTTAAACAATAATGCAGGAATTGATAATTTGCCTCATGAGTTTGTCTGGATTTCCGGTATTCCACCGAAAGTTAACTTCTTACTTTGGTGTGCTATTCATGGGAAGTTGAATTCGAAGGACATGATGCAATTCAAAGGAATGGATATTCACAGCTCTTGCATTCTTTGTGGAGATAGTAATGAATCACAAGACCACATTTTTTTTTACATTGTAAGGTAGCTCATAAGATTTGGTGTTACACCGAAGAACCAATGGGCATGGGTCTTTCCAGACTCAATGATAAACCTGGCTAGGACCTGCGAATAATCACTTGTCTCCAAAAATGGTAAAATGGTTTGGAAGCTCTTCACCTGGCAGCTGTGGTTTGGATTACTGTGGAGGGAAAGGCACTCGCACCTTTTAAGAGAAGTATGTTTTCAAAACGGATGAAGATTTATGTTTGGATGTTAAAACTATTGTGCTAACTTGGGCGGCCGCTTTGGCAACAGAGTTCATTTGAACTTCGCCTACACGGTGCGCAATTGGAGTTCAGTTTTTATGTAATTTTTTCTTGTGTGTTCTACCTCTGGTAGTATTTGTACATTCTCACTTTTCTAATAAATCTTTCTCTTCTGATCAAAATTTTTTTTTTTTATTAATTCCTAATCTAACCCTCCCTAATCAGGATTAGTTACTAATTAAGATTAGTAAAATGTTAATGATTTGGGGGATATAATTTGTGTTTTTAAGTTTATTTGAATTTGTGTGGGTTAGTTAAGAGTAGAAGGAGGGAAAAAAAAATTGAGTAGAATTATTTTTTTTGAAAATGGAAGATGATTGTGATGAGAGAGTTGCAGATGCTGAATCTTTAGCTCAATTACAACAACAATCATATCTTCAATCTTCGGTTAATGATAACAACTCACAATTGGAGTTATATGATGAACCAACACCCTTGGATCATGATTTTCGTGACCATGAGGAGTTTTGTGAAGAACCAACTCAAGAAAGTAAACATGTTCAACATACAAGCAACCCAAACACACAGGTAATGCTTCAAATAGGTCGAAAATTTGTTTTTTTCGAAACCGCCATTTCGTTTGAAAAAGCTGAAAACCGCATACTCGTTATATGAATACAATCACAGGAACCTATATAACCGTCATTGTATTCATACAAATTTGAATGCCGGTTTAAAATATCCCCATTGTTCAAAGAACATACCGGCGTGGTATTCAAACAAAGATTGCATGCCGGTTTTTAATTTATACTTTTACCAACCAACGAATATTCTATGGAATATTCAAACGAAGCACTACGTGTACATGACGGACAATGCTGGGTTTTGATAAGGCATAGAAACTTAAATGTCGAGGATCTGGTTTTTTAAATGAAAAACATACGAAACAAATGATATTTTGAACTTAAATACCGGCATTCCTTTCTTTGATATAAGGATGCCGGTACTAGATCCCGGCATAGTAACTGAATTTATCAAAATGCCGGTTTTAATACTGGCATGGAATGTCAACTACCCTATATGCCGGTTTTAAATACCGGCAGTATTATTTACTTATCGACAATGCCGGTTTTAGCTAATCCAATTTTATTTTCATCCATTCCTTAGATTGTGACATACAACGATCAACCAAACTCCAAACCGCTCCATCGGGATACGTCAGAATACTATAAAATACCTCGGGTATGTTACCAAACAAGGCTTTCACCTATTTTTTACAATTCTTGGGATTTGCTTGTAATCTCCCATTATTTTCCTTATGTAGGGAATAAAAGATGAAAAGGAAGTAATTGCTTGGGCAAAAGCGAAGGCTCTTAAGAACATGTGTGTCTTAGTGAGGAATAGTCAACGTTCAGATGTTCGTTTTGAGATGGTCTGTGAGAGAAGCGGAAAATACAAGGAGAATATCCATAAGATAAAGGGTTATGTATATGAAAAGAATACTAATAGGGTATACAAGACAGTTACAAGGAAGGATGACTGCCCCTTTAATCTTGTATTCTATCTAAGAGGAGACAAAGAAGAAGAAAAAGAATGGGAATGTAAGGTGTGGTTTGGCCGTCACAACCACCCCGATCCGAAAGCCTTTGAAGGTCACTCCCTAGTTGCGAAGCTAAAACCTGATCAATTTTAGGATGTCAAGATGATGACCAAACCATGTATCAAACCAAGAGTGATTCTCAGAACCTTCAAAGAAAAGGATAAGACTAACGTTTCTTCACTCAGTACAATTTATAGCGCACAAGCAACCATTAGAAGGTTGGAATGGGAAGGGAGGAGTGTTATGCAAGAATTTGAGAAGATAGTTTGGGAACGAAAGTAATAAAGGTAGAGTTATGTTTAATTTCAATTGTACCTGAGGTGAAAAATCATCTATTACTCTCATGATATCAAATTTGATGAACTGCCAACATTTCTGGAAGAACATAATTGGAAATCCATCCGGACCTGGTGCCTTATTATTGCCTAGGTCTTTCATAGCATGTAAAACCTATTCTAAGAATTCAAACTCCATAGAAGTGATGTCATTAAACATAATTCCTTCTAAGTCATGCCTTATATTCTATTTTTTAGTAAATAAAGTCTTACAACAGTCTACAATATGCTCTTGTATTATTTTTTATATATCTCCAATTCACCTCCAATTAATATAGAGATGTTTGATTATGTTATGTCTTCTTCTAGCAGAAGCCTTGATGTTGAAGAAAGATGTATTATTATCCCCTTCTTGAAGCCACTGAGTTTTTGACTTTATTTTCCAGGTGGTTTCCTTCATTTTTGAAATCTTTTCGAAATAAGCTTTGTCATGCAGATGTACCTTCAATTCTGTTTCAGATAAGATGTTGGCTACAGCTAGCCAATCCATTGTGTGAATTTCTAAAAGAATTAAGTTCATCTTAGTGTTAGTGTGTCCAAAGACTTCTTTGTTCCATATTTCGAGCTTATCTTTGAGTGCTTTTAACATTATTCATAGAACAATATTAGGTGTACCTGCAAAACAAAAATAAATCCACCAATCTTCCGACAATTATAAGAATCCATTCTCCAAAAACCACATAACTTCAAACCTAAAAGGACTAGGTCCCCAAGTTGGATCTGATATATCTAGAAGAAATGGGATATGGTCTGAGATAGGTCTATATTTGGCTAGTTGGGAAAAAAAAAGGTAATGTTGCTCAAAGGAATGTGAAATAAGAAACCTATCTAGTCTGCACATAACAGGATTATCTCGACCGTTTGACCAAGTGTGTCAATAAGATTATGATCAGGTATGAACTTGATGAGTTTCTTCGTACTTCTTGTAATCTTCTTACAATTCTTTTTCTCATCACATTTGATATTGGTATTGAAATCCTCACCAAGGCACCATGGTGTATCAACTTAGTAAACATTATCAAACTCGATCCAAAATTAAGTTCCCTCAACTGGATTTATTGAGGCCATAAACATTTGTAAGGACCCATTGGAAATTGTCAATCTTGTTTGTGCAATATATAGAAAGGGTATATTCACCAACAAGAGAATCACTGAAATTAACATACCACCAGAACCTCCAATAGATTGTTGGAAGGTCCAACCAATATTACGGTATCCAAAAATATGTTTGATTTCCCAAGAGGTACAATACATCATCTTTGTTTCCTGTAAGATTGTGGTAGGAGCCCGGATCGAATGTATAATTTTAAGTACCACTGTTCTTCTTATTCTATAATTAAGACCTCTCACATTCCAGGTTAGAATTTACAGACTCATTACTCATTATTCCACGCGTCTTATACAAAGATGCCATGTCTCTAGATTTATCGATAGAGCTGCCAACCAAGGTTTTTTCAGTGGATTTTATGCATATGATATTATTTACCATCTCCATTATGCATATGATATGATACTCTTTGTTGATCACAAGAAAGAAGAGTTGCATAACTTGCTTTCAGCACTTTAATGCTTTGAGCACATTGTTGGGTTGAAGGTGAATTCTTCTAAAAAAAGGCTTATAGCTATTGGAGATGTTCCCGTCTTACGTTCATGGGATGCAGAATTTGGTTGTTATAATCTACCATTTATATATCTGGGAATGTCACTTGGAGCAAAACCTAGTTCAATAAGTATTTGGGATCCAATTGTTGAGAAGTTTGATACTCATCGGTCAATTTGGAGAAGGATTTCTCTTTCTAAGGGAGGTAAATTAGCTCTTCTGAAATGTAGTTTATCTTCTCTACCTACATATTACTTTTTTTATTCAAAGCTCATGCTTCTGTTTTAAAGACTCTTGAGAATAAGCTGCGTTACTTCTTATGGAAATAAAAAGATGGAGCTAAGATTTCACATCCGGTAAAATGGGAGAAATAGGTGGTTCAGGCGTGTGCAACCTAAGATTATGCTAGCTAAATGGGTATATGGATATTTGGGGTTGAGAAGAATAAATTATGGTACAATATTGTTACAGATAAGTACGGTTGTAGTGACTTTTCGTGTTGGATTTCTAGTAGAGTATAAACAATTGATCGAGTTTTAATAGTGGTAAGTAGAGTTCTCGTTCACTCGGACTTGATGAGATTGATTTTGAGAATAAATAAACTAAAATAATAGAAAAATATATATACAAAATATTGTCACGGGATGAAGAGACACTAGGACGCATGATTTCACTACTTTTCATATTCTTGTGGTTCAGTCATTAACTCTATAATATAGCTCAAACAAAATAAGTTGTGACTCTAATTCTTTGCCAAAAATAGATTTCATAAAACATTATATGTAAGTCGTAAGCATGACGCATCAAAAGTAATTAAAACCAAGCATGCGACATCTATGCAAAAAGTCATATAAATAATTATTTCATTTACCACAATCATGAAAAGTTGCTTCCTCCAATGTCCCAGTGATGGGTTCTAGCTCCGCATTGTGAAAACACACTCAAAAAGATAATTCATAGCTCGAATGGTGTTTACAAAGATGAAATGGGGAAAAAATGATGAAAATAGGGTATTTGCAACGCTTATAAGTTGTTGAAAAACCGCTGTTACAATATACGATAGGAGGAAAGTGCTGTAGTCACTGTTGATATGTCGCTGCAAAGACTGTTGCAAAACCGAGAAAAGACCACGGTTTATGAACGATGTCTTTAGAAACGATTGTTCTTAAATCTTCTTCATAGCATACACCAGCAGAAAAATGTCTGCAACTCTTGATTCTCACTCCATGTTCTCGTCCCAACTCTCCATCCCCCCTCTAAGACATTCCAACACCTATTTTATACCCAACATCCCCTCCATATCTCTGTAATTAATCGAGTACATGCAAAATATTTTCCCATTACTCTCATGGGAATTACCGATATTTCCTTCCTTTTTCTTGTCTACACGCGTTTGATGATGTAGACACACTCTCAGGGCATTGATTTCAAGTTCCAGCAGAAGTAAAATTCATTCTATCCACGCGCCAATCACCAAATACAGCCATATGACTTGGGACCGAATGAGAATATCCGAGATACTCTCGTCGCTGGTTGTGTGCTGGAATTCCCTATTTCTTTGAATAAAACTAACTTACCATTCCTGTTTCAAAATAACACGATGGTAGCAATCCAATCCCGTGTCAAAATCCTAGAAAGTCTCTCCCTAACTCAATCCAAAAATGTTCGCAGGTGAAAGATTTATTTTCCCGCCAAAAACTCAGTTTCAAACCAAGGGGATGAATTGAGGTGCCCCTTAACCATCTGTTTGGGCGTCAATAGTGATTTGGGTGCCCCTTAGTAATTGAGGTGCCTCTTAACCAAAGTTGGGGGTGCTTTTAGTAATTTTTCTCCGGGTGTACAAAAAGCACTTTTCGAGCAACTTTTTCCACAGAAGTGTACTTCTCCAAAAATACCTACAAACACACAAAACACCATAATAAGTACAAAATCGAGTACCAACAGTACAAAAAATTGAGGACAACTTAGACACAAAAATGTGTCTATCAAATACCACCAAACTTATTATTTGCTAGTCCTCTAGCAAATTTAATCTAGAAAATAAAATTCTAACTCACTAGGTGGCCCCAATGACCGAGTTAATCTCGAGAGGGTTTACCAGAAGTGTACCCACAAAACCATCACTCCAGACACTAGCTATCTACGCAGAACCTTGGAAGGCACTAAAGAGTATCCTTGGTTGGCATAAAATCATTGACTACAGGAGGAAGTACCCTGATGCGAAATTCCAATTGTTGTACATGAGTTTGCACTCAAGCATACTAAAATTCATATAAAGTGACAGAGCTCTACTCAGATAGTTTGGACATCATAAGCAAATGTCAACCAATCACATGGATAGATTAAGAAGATGGATGTAGAGAAAAAGCGTGGATGATGTTAACTAAGGTGAACCTATCCTAATGGATGAGATCTTTGATACGGACTAATATCAACACACTGGAATATACAAGGGAACCAGTGGTCGATAATCCTATCTCTAGGTCAACTCATCTGGCATATACAAGGGTACCAGTGGTCGACTTTATTGTATTTATTCCGGTTGGTCTAGTGGTCTGGTCTCTTTATATATATATATATATATATATATATATATCTCAGTCACTCTATTTGACCCTAGCAATGGTAAAAATAAAAACATGGTAAAAATAAAAAGAAGTGATTAGAATTCTTTCGATGTTTCCATCACGAGGATATGGCGAAACTACCATGTTTTCTTTTCTAACACCTGAACTATGTGCTTTTATGAATAGACTCTTCTAGATGTTTCCATCTAATCAGATTGGTTCCTCAACTCCTGCAAACAAAATGTTTCCATCCACTTAGATTGGTTAGTGCCGACCTTAATAAGCATAAATTTCTAGACTCTGGAGTTTATTTATTAATATTGCAACTAAAAAGTTTATCCCATACCCCAAAACTTAAATCTAACAATGTCCTCAATGTTCTAAAGATATAATTAAAAGCATGAAAAAGAAGAAATTGTTACCACTTGAAGTAAAAGAGTTAATGAAAGATATTACCGTGTTGCATGAGCATGGGTTACCTCCCAAGAAGTGCTGAATTTAAAGTCTTTAGCCAGACATTGGATGTAATTAGTCACCTCATAGAATCATAAAGCAGCAGCCGGAATAACTGCGGGTCATCTGGATTAAAAAGTGCTAACCACAAGAAGAGGAAACTGCAACAGACCAGGAAGATATCCAACACACCCTTATCTATTTTTTGTTTAAGACAACTACATCTAGTTGTGGTTTGGGTTCAGGCTCTATAAAAGGGTCTAGATAAAAGTTTTCATCGGCTGGATTTCCTCAAAGGAAGTATCCTGAAGATCAAGTTCTAGAGTCTAGAAATACTCAATTAAGAATTTAGAAGCACATAACAATAACCTGAATAATTGCGGATCCTTAAAGTCAATCAAATTTGACTTACAGAGTTGACCAAAAAGAGAATGGTGGTCTTCCTTAGATAAATGTGTCGAACCTAATTTTGTAAAGTAATTAGGTTTAGTTTTGAAACTTAATAACGGACACATTTGAAATTCATATGTTCCCACATTTGGAAGAAAAATATTTGGTGGGAAAACAAAGTCAATCGTGGTATCATAGCCTGGGTTAACCACATCAACCATATGATGGGTTTCTAACAACTGAACTTCTTTACGGACACAACTAGGTTCAGGAAAAAGTGTATGAAGATAATATTTTAAAATGGTTGAGGCACATATGTCAAGTCCCAAGTTATGGACCTTTCTAAGAGTTAAGGTACACATAGAATGATAATCACCCCCAAACTTAGATTTTCCAGTGTCTCTAAAAAGACTAGTCACAACTTCCATAATTTCATGGTCATCTGATTCCTGAAAATGTTCAATTGATTCCTCTAAATCAGGTACATCCTCACTCATCCCTACGAGTTCATTTTATTTTTCTAAGTCTATTATTTCTAAATCGCTAGACTCAAAATATACTCGTTCCTCTAAACCATCATTGGATTCGTAATCAAAAAGAAATACTACATCGTCTAAAACTAGGGTATCTCTAGTCAAATACTCATCCTTTTGAATAGGCTAATAATTATTAAAATTATTAGGATCTGAACCAGAAATAATATTATTTTCTTGAAGGTCAAAATTTGAAGTAGCAAATTCCTGATTATTATTCCTACATATTTCAGATTCTTTATCGACATTATCCTCGTCATAATCATCATAATAACATGAAAATGGTTGAACCTCATCTAAAAAATAAGTGTCTCCAATTCTATCCTCGTCATCTTGATTAGGTGAATAGTAGCTATCCTCATTTTCAAGGGTGAAACTGCGAACACTCTGTTGGAAATTCATATTATTTCGAGCAATTCTTTCGTTCGTATCAGCTATCCACTTGAGGGTATCTTCTAAAGAAGGTTCACTCATTATTGTAGTTCTTTCATCAATAAATATACCATTCATCTCAGTTAACTTACGTGTTGACTCAGTTAACTTCCTGAGGGACTCTTCTAAAGAAGGAGTAGGAACAGAAGGATCATAAAAAGGACTACTTTTTAATAGTTTGATTGTATCCTCTAGAGACGAAGAACTAATATTATAATTTTATTGCTCGTAAGACTGATGCACGTGTGTATAGTAATTGGGCTCACCATGGTATGACCCATAACATTCAAAAGGTTGGCGTTCCCAACCACTATTCGCACTACGGTATAAAAAAAGTGATGTCAAAATTGTTCAGTTAGATATTCATAATCATTGTGATGGCTATTATAATACCAGTTTGACATCCTAACTGCAAGAGAATTATACACAAGCACAAACAAGGCTGACTCAACCATAACAAACCTACTGATTTCTATCAAACAAAAAGCATGATGGCTCCACTTAGATTATTTCTAGACCAGCTTCTAATCCTTCGAAAGAGAATTTGTTACAATTTAAGCAAACCCCTCTGGAATCAATCCAAGTCAAAGTAAGTTGAATAGAGGCGAGGGAAGCTCCGTGGAGTTTTGATACCCAAGGCATCACCGCATTACAAGGCGGCGCAGTCACGCATTCAACTCACAGAAACCATCATAAACTTTGAAGTATGCTTAAAAGAGTAACCAATATTTTTCGAATGACTTTCCTATTAAGCTCGTTACCCTATCGGTCTCGTTCTAGTAAAAAATTTAAGCTTAGGTTCGCATTTGGTATCGTTTTCCTAAGGCGGGCAAGAAGAGAACGGTGATGAAATCCAAACCATTATCTTGTATGGCCAGTCCTTTCCCTTTACTAGGAAATTAAAGCAGCCGTATTCAAGACCTCAACATATATGCATACAAAATCATCCAGTAAACCCGCTGACAGAAGATTCAAGGGTGTTTAGAATTCTTACCTCCCGTTCCAGACGGGGGATGAACCGTTGAAGTCAACTCGGGCCACCGACTCCTATGTCAGTGTAAAAACCCGAGGGGCAGCGACAGAATCGTAACTGCCGTCCTTCCCTGTGCAGTTAATATTTAAAATAACCCTTCCTTAGGGTTTAAAATTAATAATTTCCAATGTTCAATGTCCCAAAAAAAAATAAAGTTCAAAAAGAAAGTCCAAAAATAAAAGATTACAAAAATATAACCTTAATTACAGTTTCTAAAAAAATAAAAATAAAAATCTAATAAAAATAAAAATAAATTAACTATATACAAAAATGTTCTTCTTTACTCCTTTGGATTTTCTCTTTTCTTTCCTTCATTGGCTTCGCTTTACTTTTCAACACTTTCTCTTTTATATAAGCTCCGCACCAAGTCTGAAAGCAAATAATAAAAAAAAAGCGTAAAAAGGAACAAAAATAATAAAAAACAAATAAAAAACAAACCTAAAACAAATCTAAATACAAGTCTGCGTCGGCGGCGCCAAAAATTGATGTAATTTTAGATAGTGGTAAGTAGAGTTGTCGTTCACTCGGACTTGATGAGATTGATTTTATGAATTAATAAACTAAAATAATAGAAAAAAATATTTACAAAATATTATCACGGGATGAAGAGACACTAGGACGCAAAATTTCACTACTTTTCATATTCTTGTGGTTCAGTCATTAACTCTATAATATAGCTCAAACAAAAGAAGTTGTGACACTAATTCTTTGACAAAAATATATTTCATAAAACATTATCTGTAAGTCGTAAGCATGACGCATCAAAAGTAATTAAAACCAAGCATGCGACATCAAACAAAATAACAAATAATTAATAGAAATCATAAAGCAATTAAATCTATGCAAAAAGTCATATAAAGAATTATTTCATTTACCACAATCATGAAAAGTTGCTTCCTCCATTGTCCCAGTGATGGGTTCTAGCTCCGCATTGTGAAAAACCACTCAAAAAGATAATTCATAGCTCGAATGGTGTTTACAAAGATGAAATAGGGAGAAAATGATGAAAATCGGGTATTTGCAACCCTTATAAGTTGTTGCAAAACCGCTGTTACAATATACGATAGTAGGAAACTGCTGTAGTCACTGTTGATATGTCGTTGCAAAGACTGTTGCAAAACCGAGAAAACACCACAATTTATGAACGACAGTCTTTGGCAGCAGTTTGTTCTTCGTCTTCTTCATAGCATACACCAGCAGAAAAATGTCTGCAACTCTTGATTCTCACTC
The DNA here is from genome assembly GCA_023529315.1 of Papaver bracteatum. NCBI lineage: Eukaryota > Viridiplantae > Streptophyta > Magnoliopsida > Ranunculales > Papaveraceae > Papaver > Papaver bracteatum. The sequence continues at coordinate 148,271 of JAJJWX010002038.1, read as the reverse complement.
CCTGTTCTCGTCCCAACTCTCCATCCCACCTCTAAGACATATCTCTGTAATTAATCGAGTACATGCAAATATTTTCCCTTTACTCTCTCGGGAATTACCGAGATTTCCTTCCTTTTTCTTCTCTTCACGCGTTTGATGATGTAGACACACTATTAGGGCGTTGATTTCACGTTCCAGCAGAAGTAAAATTCTTTCTATCCACGCGCCAATCACCAAATACAGCCATATGACTCGGGACAGAATGAGAATATCCGAGATACACTCGTGGCTGGTTGTGTGCTGGAATTCCCTATTCCTGTTTCGAAATAACAAGATGGTAGCAATCCATTCCCGTGTCAAAATCCTAGAAAGTCCCTCCCTAACTCAATCCAAAAATATTCGCAGGTGAAAGATTTATTTTCCCGCCAAAAACTCAGATTCAAACGAAGGGGATGAATTGAGGTGCCCCTTAACCAGCTGCTTGGGCGTCAATAGTGATTTGGGTGCCCCTTAGTAATTGAGGTTCCTCTTAACCAAAGTTGGGGTGCTTTTAGTAATTTTTCTCCAGGTGTCCAAAAAGCACTTTTCGAGCAACTTTTTCCACAGAAGTGTACTTCTCAAAAAATACCTACAAACACACAAAACACCATAATAAGTACAAAATCGAGTACCAACAGTACAGAAAATTGAGGACAACTTAGACACAAAAATGTGTTTATCAACAATCATATGGTATCTCATGTTAGCGAACAATTGTTAATGTTTCTGCTATGTTAAGTGAACAATTCTCTCTGTTTATACATTCAGTAGAAATATCTTTTTTTGGAATGATCATTGGTGTGGTAAAAAAATCTCTAGTTGTTGTCTTCCCTAATACCTATAAGCTAGCTAGAGAAAGGATACATGTTCGTAAACTAATGAGTTTGCTAGTATTATAACTCTTATTGGTTATACACCTCCAATTCTGGATGATTTACCGGATACCAGGCATTGGAAGCTTCATGATTCAGGTGTCTTTTCCGTCTAAACCTTTTACTTTAAACTAGTGGAATCAGAACGAATTGATAATTTTCCACATAACTTCATTTGGAAGTCATTTGTACCGCCAAAGGTTAATTTTATGGTCTGGTGTTGATCCACGGGAAGTTAAACACGCAAAATTTTCTACAACGTAAAGGATTCAGCTATGTGATTCTTGTGCGCTCTTTGAAAATTCACCTGGAACTCAAGATCATTTCTTTCTCCATTGCAAGGTCTCTTAGAAAGGATGGTCAATGTTGTTACCAAGTAATTGTTGTACTTGGGTTATTCCCGGAACCACGATAGTATTAGCTCACAGTTGGCATAACACAACGCATGTAATAGAAACTTGATTTGGAGTCTAATTCCTGATGCAATCATTTCGACTATCTGGAAAAAGCGCAACAGCCGTATATTTGAAGCTAAACATTCCTATAAGACATATGATGATTTGGGAATTGGGGCCAAAATATCCACAACTTATATTTGTACAGAAAAGATTAATATTTCATGATTCAACGGGTCAATGAATTATGCCTTCATTGTTCAATAAAACCGAACACCGTAATCGAATTCTAGAATTATACTTCAATTCCTTGATCCAAACAAAAACACACTACATAGAAGTTTCTAATGATGTTATCAGAGGAGAAAAAAACCCAACAAAAACACATTCTATAGAAATTTAATCATGTTATCAAAAGAGAAAGAAACCCAATGAGCTTTTTACGTGTTTGAATGAGCAAACATCTTATAGGAAGATTCATGTTTCTGAAAATATCCAACAAAGTCGAATTTCCCATACATTAGACCAATAATAAAAATTGACTTGTTGATGTTCACTTGTTATTTCGTGTACGTTTTAGTTGATGCCACCTTCTACCACACCACTATATCTATATCTCATAGTTCCTAACGTGCCTCAAAATTTTGGTTTTGTTTTTTGTCGTTGTATTTGTTAGTTAAATGTGTTTCCATGACACATCTCGAACTGCTCCGTTGTATTTTTCATCTTTTTTCCTCGAGGTCGGTTAAGTTATTTTTTTTGCCTTTTCTTTGTCGTTCGGTATGATAATGGATGTTATTTAGTATGATATTGACATTGGATGGGTACTCAAGGAGTTGATATCACAGCTCAATAGTCTAATTTTTGCACCATTGAGTCGGTTTCTAAACTTATCTGGTTTTTGCTACACCGGTTACATACAACCTAAAACTAGAAGAACCCCTCGACATGGAGAGAAGTTTTTGCAAAAATCAGATCTAGCGCCAACTTGAAGTATCAATTCGTCTTCGAAAAAAAAACTTGAAGTATCAATTGATTGGTCTCACTATTTTTTTTTTTGATTGAGAGAGAGATAATATTAAGAAGAAGAATGTACAGAGATGCTACCAGAGGTAACAAGAAAAAAGAGAAAATTACATGAATAAAGTGTCCCAATGTTTGGATTTGTAAAGTGCGAAATTGAGATGTCGATAAAACCAAAAGCCGAAGCCCAACTAATCACTAACGATTTTGCCTCAACTCCCAAGTCTGTATCGATTTTGAATGCATGCTTTTCTTCAAAGGTACGAGCATTCCTTTCCTTCAAAGAGTCGAAATTATTGCAAATTGGGAATTAGAGACCCGTAATGGTTACCGATGGCGAAAAGCAGATTAAGGTTCCGAGAGCAAGCTAAGTAAATGGTTCTCGGGAATGACCAGGCCCAATTTTTGGAGTTAGTCATGACCAAACCCTTGTAGCCACTCTGCAATGCGAAAGATATGATCTGCAGACTTCGAAAGCATCTCCACACATGATACACCCATCTTCGAAACAATACCTTTTGTGGCCAAGACATCAAAAGTATTCAATCTTTCATGAAACAAAGACACCCCATTAGGAAATTAACTTTTGGAGGGATGTTTTCTTCCAAACAAACGAATGAGGAAAATTATCTACTCCGGCCACTTAAGTTAAGTTTACCATAGAGAGATTTAACGTTAAAAACTCCATCCCGAGGTAAGAGTCCATCGCCTTGTGTACGCCAAACTATCTAGATTAGGAGGGTTATCTCCTAAAAGATGCAGCAAACTAGCAAATTGATTTGCCTCAAAATCTGAAAGTCTCCTTTTGAAATTAAAACACCAATTTCTATCTACAGAAATATGCCCAACAAGAGTAGCAAATTTACCTCTGATAATTAAACTTGCAGTGGCGTAGCTAGCCGATGACAAAAGTTGCCACACCCTATGGCTAGCTCTAAAGCTTAATAATTTACGAATTTTGTTCCATAACTAGATTTCCGACTCCGCTATTAGCATGTGAGGGGAGCACGCACCCGAGACTGTACTCAAAATTTGACCCTTTTAGTGACTCCTCGTCATATAAAAAATTCAAAAACTGAAATCACCTGACTCTTCGTCATATAAACATTTTTATATGAAATCACCCCAGACTGAAATTACCTGACTTATCTGGAACTGACTCAATATGTTTGCCTTTTTAGCCAGATCTGACTTATCTGAGTCAAATATATGAGTCAGTTGTTTGTTCCCATGAATTATGCGTATTTTATTACCTGACTCAAAGAGGTCCAAGTCAAGGATTAGGTTTAACTCAGATCTCGAGTCAGATCTGATTAGGAAAAAAAAACAAATCTGATACCTGACTCCGACCGAGTCAGGAACCTAGTCAAATCCAGACCACGAGTCGGCAAAAAAAAAGAAAAAAAACATACTCAGACCCAATCATATACATTGCATACATCCATTTTCTGCCCTCATGCCATGGGAATCAGCAAAGTGTCTTCCTATGATCCCTACATATGATACCCAACTTACCCAACTTATTAAGTTGGATATCTCCATTTCGTGCCCTTATTTTGAGGGCACGTTCCTATAGATCTTTTGTTTTATTCGTGCATTTTCCAAAATACAGTCAAATACTAAGTGCGCACTGGATAGTTGACTGAATTCGAATTTTACGAAACTGAGTGATACAATCTACTTCCCTAGGTACGGATTTGAGTTGGATATGAGGCGTTTGGTTCTTAATTTTTCCTCTTGGATTTTGTTCTTTTTTTTTGGGTGATCGATTTCAAACTCGGTCTCCTTTTTTTTTTTTTTTTTTTTTTGTCGGTTGTATTTATTGAGTCGAGGTACCCTTAAACACCTCTTTTTCAATGAATCTTTCCTATTGACCGATTCAAAAATAGAAAAACAATCTACTTCCCTAATTTTCTCCGCACACCAAATCGCTAATTAGGTTTCAGATGTCAAGACCTAAAGGGTTTGTGTGACGCACCAGGATTAGCAGTAAATTATTACCCATTACATGCAGTAATAATGTCATATATACATTTGCCCTTTTTAATATTTAGTGGCTGTTTGGTAACCATTATTTTAATGAATTATCAGCTCATAATCCATTTTGCAGATTATAATGAATTTTATATGCGTTCGGTAACTATTATAATAATTGCTTATTTTAATCAGAATTGAAAAAATTTATTATTTCCATAAACAAGAAAAAAATGTTTTGAAAATTTATTATAATCAATTATTCATTTAAGAAACTCAAATTGAATTTTTTCTTCTTATTTTCTCTAAACTATCAAGAGAGCGACATCAAAACAACATAAGACTAAAAAATATACATTTGCCCCTTTTAATATTTAGTGGCTGTTTGGTAACTATTATTTTAATGGATTATCTAAAAACTAGAAACATTAAATACCATTATCCATTTTCTTTGTGTTTCTTAATCTTTGATTATAATGGATTTTATATGCGTTCGGTAACTATTATAATAATCGCTTATTTTAATCATAATTGAATTTTTTTATTATTTCCATAAACAAGAAAAAATTGTTTTGAAAATTTATTATAATCAATTATTTTTTTAAGAAACTCAAATTGAATTTTTTCTTCTTATTTTCTCTAAACTATCAAGAGAGCGATATCAAAACAATATAAGACTAAAAAAATATCGTAGATCATTGTTCTTTCTCTTTTTCGAGATCATCATTTTAAGATAATCAATTATTTGAAAAAATTATTTGGAAAAATTATTTTAAAAATGATTATATCAAAAATATTTTATCAATTTATGATTATCTATAATCATAAATAGATAATCGTAAATTTTACCAAATAAGGCCTAAGTGTTTGGCAGAGTCAGCAATTTGCAATACCAATTTGAGTTATAGTTTTTGAAAATTATTTTGTACAAAAAAAAAAAAAAAATTTTAATTTACACTTGACAGTCAAAACTTAAAACCTCAAGATTAGTCAACTATTTGACTGGACCCAACCGCGAAGTCGGACACGCTATAAGTATAGACCATGCGGTGGAGATGGTTCACTTAATTAACGCTCATTCTCCGTCATATATAACGCCCATTCTCCCCAATAGTTTGCCCATTCTCCCCTCCTTCACCTTTTTCTTGTCAAAGATCCCCTTCATAATTAATTATTTCTTTTGATTGACTACTTGACTTTCAACTTCCACGTCTGACTTCCCCAGACTTCATTTGACTTATATAAACATACATCCCGGTGTTTCCAGTACGAAGAGTAACAGAGGAAAGGTGAGAGACAGAGAGAGTAATGGGTAGCTTAGAAGGAAACAACCATGGCTCCTTCAATCCAAATGAAACAAGAGGAAAGGTGATCACTTGCAAAGGTAATAACTTGATTTAACTCTCTCCTTAACTAATCTGAAACTTATTGATATCTGTTGATTGTGTTGCGGTTATGTTTGAAGCTGCTGTTGTTTGGGGACCGAAACAACCATTTGTAATAGAAGATATACAAGTTCATCCTCCTCAAAAATTGGAAGTTCGTATTAAAATTCTCTATACTTCTATCTGTCACACTGATCTAAGTGCTTGGAAAGGAGAGGTACGCAATCATAATTAGAAATCGACCATTTAGACCGTTCGTTGATCCTTATTCATTTTCATTGTCGTATGACTTGGAGATTTTAACTCACTTTTATGTGATTGAAGAGTGAAGCCCAACGAATCTATCCTCGCATACTCGGCCATGAAGCAGTTGGGTTAGTAAATAATTAACTCGGTTCTTCTTAAATAAATCATGAGGTTATACTACAATTCTTAAATGATGTGATTTATTTTTTGACAGGATTGTTGAGAGTGTTGGAGAAGGAGTTAACGATATGCAGGAAGGAGATAAAGTAGTACCAATCTTTAACGGTGAATGTCAAGAATGCATTTACTGTAAATCAGAGAAGACTAATCTATGCGAGAAGTTCCGAGTTAATCCGTTCAAAAGCGTTATGCACAGTGACGGAAAAACAAGGTTCACGACTCGGGACGGGTCACATCCGATTTATCATTTTCTTAACACTTCAACATTTAGCGAGTACAGTGTTATCGACTCGGCTTGCCTGGTTAAGATCGATTCAGATGCTCCACTTAAGATGATGACTTTACTCAGCTGTGGCGTTTCAACAGGTAAACCCTACCCTCTCGTGTTTTGTGTGATCAAGAGATAACAAAAACTTATGATTATCCGGTGTACAAACCATGGAGTTATGAGGTGGGTCATATCACATTAGTGCCATGGGTTGGTTTAACTAGATTCTATTAAGGCATGGGTCAGCCTCATGCAAGTGTTGCCAATGAGAAATTAGATCTTGAATCCGTGAGCTAACTTCCTAACCAAATCAAATCAAATATGAGAGTCACGTTCCTTGTCAAATACGTCAAATGTGTACTTAAGCTTTCACTCCTTATATCAGTTTGCGGTTCCACCATTTGTCAAGAACAAGTGTTTTGCAAAATAAAGTTAGTTACATTTTTTTATTTTTTATTTTTCATTTTTCTAATTTTGACACATTCAGCTGGCCTATCTTGACTGTCACGAATAGTGGTGGGTCATTCAATCAATCCTTTCAGCCTATTTTGACTGTCATGCATTGAGAAAGGGGAAGAGCAGTTGAAGAGGCATGATCCTCCTTCCTTCTTAAGTAATAACGGTTTAGGATGCATACCTTTTGTCCATCTTATGTTTTCTAGTAAATAAGTGTATGAAATGTGTATTTGGTATTAGTTAGAAAAGTGGGTTTAACCATGGATTTTAGTAAGATGAATGCTTTTATATATATGAAGCCCAATTGACCCTCCATGTTTTTATTGCCTGAAGGGGTTGGAGCCGCATGGAACACAGCAGATGTGAAAGAAGGATCATCTTTATCCATTTTTGGATTGGGTTCCGTTGGACTTGCGGTGAGTATTTTCATTTCAATTGGAGTTCAGTTTTTATGTGACTTCGCCTACACGGTGCGCAATTGGAGTTCAGTTTTTATATAATTTTTTTCTCGTGTATACTACCTCTGGTAGTATTTGTATATTCTCACTTTTCTAATAAATCTTTCTCTTCTGATCAAAATAAAAATAAAAAAAGTATTTTCATTTCAATTGTTGATGCGTACGAACAAAATTGTCCAGATATTTTAACCCATACATAGCATGTTGACGGTCACAGACAGCTTGAATAAGTGGTAGTAGTTAGAGGAAGATCTGAAGCTTCATACATTTGTGTTTGCTATGAATGAGCACTCTCGTGATTAGGGCCAGCTCTGGAACCAACAAGACAAGTGCCTTAATATAGATTGTACTCTAGTGTACGTCCTATTGTATACATAATTCAAGCAACTTTACAACTAGTGACCTCTTAGATACTGTGGACCATCATTACATAATTGGTTTTTTGGATCCACGTTATCCAATGATGTGTACCTTCTGGACATGAAAATCCAAAATATGGGGTGACACTGTGACCACAATCTTAAGCCGCAGAGGCAAAACCAAATCCACTGACCACAAGGATGAGAATGAGGCTCCTGGCGTAGAGAACTTGGCCTAGTTAATTGATTGTTATAGATAAGTAAAATCACTTTACATAAAATTTTGACGGTCTAATGTAGGTTGCGGAAGGTGCACGAGCTAGAGGATCTTCTCGAATCATAGGTGTCGATACTAATCCGTCCAAGTTCATCAAAGGTGCGTATTTATAAGATCCGTCCAGTTTCTAAAGCACAATTTTCTTTATAAGAAAAACAAAACAAAAACAAAGAGATTAAAGTATTTTCTTCCAATTTTTTTTTTTTTTTTTATAATAATATTCTACCTTTTATACTCTACTACTCTAGAACCAACGCATTTCTGAACACATCCAATTTTAGATGTTGAAAGTTAATACAGCGTGGTTCTTTTGCATAGAAAAATGGCTTCAAATTTTACTCCTAAAATTCTAATTGGCTTTGTATATCAAATATAATTAACAAGCTAATTGTATGATTTTTAGGTGTGTCAATGGGTGTAACCGATTTTATCAACCCCATGGACTCAGACAAACCTGTACATGAGGTATGTAAAGAACTTTCTTTTTAATATGAGGTCTTTCTCAGTTGGACGACTTTATTTTTAAATTGGAAAGCAAAGTTATATGACCCTCGTTGCCTCATTAGTCGAAGTTTATGTTGTTTTAGTGGGTTAGTGGCCTTGTAAAGTTTCTTTTGCTTTTGTCTTCTTTCTTGTGTTTAGTAGCCATTTTGCCTTAAAGGGCCTGTTTTCTTTCTCTTGTGGGTGCTCGTTTGTACTTTCTCTTTTTCTCTTAATATAAATTTCTTCTTTGCCGACCAGACAAACTTACATTAGTAAATTGAGATTATTTACTTGAACACGATATATGTCTTTGTTGTCAATTTGGGCAGTTGGCAGTTGACACGGGCAACACAAGTTATGTGTATGCGACAAATTCTTTAACATCGCCATGAATTATTTGGAGGATAACTGTCACATCTTATAATGAATATCCAATTAGCAAGAAACGTATACGTGCATGAATGGAGATTTTTACGATGAATGACTTTTTTTGTTGTACAGATAATTAGAGAAATGACGGGAGGAAAAGGAGTTGATTACAGCTTCGAGTGTGCAGGCAACCTTGGCGTTCTACGAGAAGCATTTCTATCCACCCATGATGTACGTATCTTTTCCCAGTTGCATTTTACAGTTCCATTATGCTATGTTTCCAAACCACTGGACATCTCCTAATTATTTGCATAGGGAAATGACAAATAAAATAATAATGCATTTTTTTACTGCTATGGGGAAAAAATATGTTATCTTGCTGTGCATCTGTTCTGTGAGCTAGACAGTCACCCACATGCCGTATCCAACATTAATTACAACCCTGATTTGTTGTTGTTGTTGCTGTGCACACAGGGGTGGGGACTAACAGTAGTTTTGGGAATTCACCCAACACCAAACATGATGCCTCTCCATCCGATGGAATTGTTTGATGGTCGGAAAATTGTTGCATCTGTCTTTGGAGACTTTAAAGGGAAGTCCCAGTTGCCCAAATTTGCAAATGACTGCATTAGCGGGGTAAGTAATTAATTGAATCTGTTGTTCACTATGACATTTGTTAGCTGTTGTTTTATTTTATTTTTTCCTCTCTGGCAATTAGGTGGTGAAACTGGATGGATTTATAACTCATGAGCTTCCCTTCTTAAAGATCAATGAAGCATTTGACCTTCTCGTCAAGGGTGAATCTCTCAGATGCCTCCTCCAACTTTAAGTCTCTCAGATGTCTTCTCCAACTAGTCTTGCTCTTTTTTTCTGAGGGTTTTTAGTCATCAGTTGAGATTTTGTACGTTAATTTACAGTCTTATACGTATTTGCTTCGTTGTAATGTATAATATCAATAAATGTGCATCTTATAAGGACTTTCTAATGGATATATATATATATATATATATATATATGCTCGATTGTATTATCGTGATATTAATTTTAAGTGACGAATGGAAAAGGAAGTGACTGTAACAGCTTGGTGTAATGGTCATTCTACCTTTATTTTGTTGCGACACCACAAACTCTATTTCCAAACCGAAAAGAACAAAATAATAACACTGTCAACACTGTTAGTGGTTTGTCCAAAGACATACAAGAGGAAGATATTACTGCTGATAATGTGGTGTAGGTTAAGGGACACTAAGCAGTGAAGGTTTAGGAATTCCAGCTCATAACAGTTGTCATGCCAGGTTTTTACTGATTGGTCTTTGTCACATGATTTACGTGATTTGTAATGTTCTTATCATTACTATATAAATATGTAAGAACAAATCTTTGAAGGTTGTAATGTCAATTTTAATGTTGTGTAATGAAAGAAAGTATTTCTACTAATGCTGTAATAACACACTTGTCTCTATGGTATCAGAGCAGGAGGGTTATCTTCAACCTATAATTCGATCCTATCTTCAATTTAGTGTGTTTCTTAAGAAGATTATCAAATTCATCTTCTTCTTTGATTCAAGATTAGTATTCTTCCGCTGGATTTTTGGTTGAAGCTTCCTCATCAATTGCTTCAACTTATTCACTTTCTTTGCTACTACGATAACGTTTTCTTTGCTTTCTTTAGTTAATCTTTCTCTTCAATCTACATATTGTTTGTTTTAAATGGAAAATCCAACTGCAAATTCCTTCTCCAAAGTTCCTATTCATCATCTTACTCACTTTGTCAACCTAAAACTTAAGGAAGACAATTTCATTACCTGGAAGCATTTACTTAATCCAATCATTCAAAAATATAAACTCATGCGATTCTTGGATGGATCTTTCTCGTGTCCTGTTCAATATACAACTCGGCGCAATCAAGAAAATGGAATTGAAAATCCATTATACACGGATTGGATGGATGAAGATTCTTCAATTATCATGTGGCTAAATTCTACAATCTCAGATACTGTTATTGCTTACTTCTCCACCTCCACATCTTCTCATCAATTGTGGACAAGTATTGAAGATCGTTTTGCAAGAGCATATTCAACTCACTCAATACAACTCCGCACCAAATTACTTTCTTTAACTCAAGGTAATAGGTCAATTCCATCACTGATCAATGAGATCAAGAGTATATCAGATCAATTAGCAGTGCAGGAGAGGTAGTCTCGATAAAGAACTTGTGGTAGTCACCTTGAAAGCTTTAAGTCCCGATTATATACCATTTGCCACTTGCTATGAGACATAGAAGTCCACCCGTGACTTGTGTAGAACTTCATAATAACTTGCTTAGTGAAGAAGCGATTATTATCGATAGAGCTAAAACAAAGAAGAATGAAACTGAGGCAAAAGCTTTTTTAGCCAACTCACATAGAGGAGCTTTTAGAGGAACTTATAATTACGAGGAGGAGGTTATAGAGGCGAGGCTCTTCCGGTAGATATCCTAATCCCGCTATGTTCTCAAGATCTCAATCGGGAGAGGTTATGTTGTACAAGAAGATCCGATTATGTCGGATATGTATTGAACCAGGTCATAAAGCTGATGTGTGTACTCATAGGCTTCATTTCACTTACAAAGGCAAGCAACCACCTGCAAACTTGACTGCCATGTTAGCTGCTGCAGACATCTTTGATACGATGAGTGGATAGCTGATAGTGGTGCAAACTCTCATATTGCTTCTTCTTCTGTTGGCTTGCAAGAACTCACACATTATGATGGTCTTGAGGTTATAAAAACTGCAACAGGTGAAGGTATGCCTATAACTCATCTTGCTAATGCTAGTAAACATGTGCATGAGCATTCTTTCAATCTTAGTGACATTTCAATAGTACCAAAATCTTCTCATAATCTACTCTCTGTTCACAAATTCACTGCTGACAATAATTGTTCCATAACTCTTGATTCTGCTGGTTTTTTCCGTGAAGGACTTGAGCTCTGGGAAGACTCTTTTCCAAGGGCCACATAGGAATGGTCTTTATCCAATTCACTTCAATCCATCCGCCTATGCTCTCTCATCAACAATAACAGATCATACTCTACTTCACAAGAGATTTGGTCATCCATCTTTTTCGACTTTTCAAAAGATTTGTAATCATCTCAAAATAAAAAATATAGCTAATAAACCATTTACTTGCTTAGATTGTAAAGTTTGTAGAAGTCACAAACTACCATTTCAACTTTTCAGAATAACAGCAATCAACATCCTTTGGAGTTGTTGCATATGGATCTTTGGGGTCCTTGTCATGAACAATCAGATCTGGTTCTCTCTATTATGCTAATATCATAGATGATTACACAAAGTATTGTTGGGTTTTACCCTTAAATTCAAAAGCTGACTTCAAACATGCTTTTCATTCCTTTGTCACAAGAATTGAAACTCTTTTATCCTGTTCTCGTTATCACAATCGAACCGACAATGGGGTGAATTCCTAAATGACTTTCTCAATTCTTTTTGTGCTCAAAAAGGTATTACTCATGAACTTTCTTGTCCTCACACACTAGAGCAGAATGGTGTTGCTGAAACTAAACATAAGCACTTACTAGAAGTCACTAGAACTCTCTTATTTCATCTGTCTGCCCTCTTCTTATTGGGTTGAAGCATTACTCACTTGCTAATCATCTTATTAACAGAGACTTCCCACTAGAGCCATCAAATTTGGAACTCCTTTTGAAATGCTTTTTCATAAAATTCCAGATTATAATTTTCGAAAGTTTTTGGGTGTTCTTGTTTTCCATGGTTAAAACCCTACACTTCAAACAAACTTGAACCAAGAAGTAAGCATTGTGTCTTTCTAGGCTATAGTTTATGTCACAAAGGTTATAGATGCTTAGACCCATCTATCGGTACTGTGTACATATCTAGGCATGTTACATTCAATGAGACTTCTTTTCCTTTTTAAAGATGCTCTCTCCACTTCAGTACCCATTACTGATTTATTTGATTCTTCATCTACTTCATCACCAATTCTACATTGCAAGATATTTCTCGAGACTTCTTCTTTTCCTGTCACTAAGAATGCTCATCATATGACCACTAGAGGCAAGAATGGCATAAGAACACCAAAATCTTATTTTGCAACCAAACATCCTATGCAACTTGCTTTGTTGACTAATTCTATTTCAGTTCCTACTTGTATTTCGTTGCTCATAAACAACAAGTTTGGAGAGTTTCTTCGCTAATGAATTTACACTTTACAAAATGCTGGAACTTGGTCTCTAGTGGATCCTTCTCAAGCTCAAAGATGTAGTAGGTTGTAAATGGGTGTTTAGAGTCAAATACAAGGCAGATGGTACTATTGACAAACATAAGGAAAGGCTGGTTGCTAAGGGGTATCACCAACAACATGGTATAGATTTTGATGAAACATTTAGTCCAGTTGCAAGGCCAGCCACAATAAGAATCATTTTTACTATGGCAATTCAATTTGGTTGGAAGATACATCAATTGGATGTAAGCAATGCATTCCTTCATGGTGATTTGAAAGAAATATGTATATGTCTCACCCACAGGGTTTTATTGATCCCGAGAAGCCACATCATGTATGTTTATTGCACAAGGCTATATATGGATTAAAGCAAGCCCCTAGGGCATGGTATGAAAAGTTAAGTACAGCTCTCTTGGCTTTGAAGTTTGAAAATTCAAAAAGCCGATCCATCTCTCTTTGTGTATCATGATGGCTCAAACATTACAATGGCTCTCATTTATGTGGATGATATTCTTCTTACTGGGTCTTCTCCATCTTTCTTATGCTCAGTGATCTCTACTCTCCAAAATCAGTTCCCAATCAAGGATATGGGAGATGTTCACTATTTTTTGGGCCTTCAGGTTCAAAGGGATTCTGACACTTTGATTCTTTCTCAAACAAAGTATGCTGTTGACTTATTAAGAAGATTCAATATGGAAGGTGCAAAGGCTTGTCAAACACCCATAGCAGTTTCAGAGAAATTGTCCAAGGATGCTGGTGAATTACTTGATAATGTGGTGTAGGTTAAGGGACACTAAGCAGTGAAGGTTTAGGAATTCCAGCTCATAACAGGCTGTCATGCCAGGCTGTTTACAGTTGGTCTTTGTCAAGTACAGAGGCAGAATACAGAACACTTGCACATAGTGCAGCTGAAATTGTGTGGATTTGTTATCTACTTCAGGATTTACACTTCCCTATCACTGGTATTCCTAAACTTGCTTGTGATAACATTAGTTCTCTGTCTCTTGCCTCTAATCCAGTTCAACATTCCAAGATGAAGCATGTTCACTTGGACTATCATTTTATTAGAGAACTAGTGCAGTCCAAGGCTTTAGATGTCTTCTATGTGAACACATTGGATCAGCAAGTGAGACATCTTTACTAAGCCACTTCATGGACCCGATTTATTGATATCGATCCAAGCTCAATGTTCTTGCTGCTCCCTTGAGCTTGAGGGGGGATAATAACACTGTTAGTGGTTTGTCCAAAGACATACAAGAGGAAGATATTACTGCTGATAATGTGGTGTAGGTTAAGGGACACTAAGCGGTGAAGGTTTAGGAATTCCACTCATAACAAAATGTCATGCCAGTTTGTTTCTGATTGGTCTTTGTCACATGATTTACAGGACTGTAATGTTCTTATCATTAATATATAAATATGTAAGAACAAGTACTGAAGGTTGTAATGTCAATTTTAATGTTGTGTAATGAAAGAAAGTATTTCTACTAATCTGTAATAACACATTGTCTCTACAAAATAACTACATGTGCTACTGAAAATATCCAGAGCTTGAATTGGTTTTCCACCTTGGACATAAGCAATAATCATTGTAGTCCACGAAACTTCCTTCCCGGCAACCATCTTCCAAGCATCGACTTTGACTCTAGCCGTGCGATTCTGACCAATTGTCAAAGCGATTAGGGATTCTTCGACGCAGCCATGGATTCTATTCCTTCTCCGGATCCAGGTATTGGTGTTGTATCTGAACAATTTCCCTCTCTTCCAAACACTAATTCTCAGTCTCCTGGTAATGTTTTTAGCTCTCCTGAGGCTTCTACACCTAATTGGAGTGGTGTTGCTAACCAATCCAAAACTATTTTGTCAAGCTCTTCTGTGTGATTGAGTTATCGCCCTCCCTCTGTGATTAATGGAGTAGCTAAATCATCGATTAAGGATTGTGATATTGCCAATCACATGAATGGATACGAGAAACTAGTGGTGGGTGGCTTTGTTGGGCGTCGATTTCCCTTCAAGTATGTAAAGAGCTCACTTGAAAAATCTTGGAGAGTTAAAGGTAATCTTACTATGACTCTTCATGGGGAAAGGGCTTTTATTCTTCAGTTTTCTCTTGATGAAGATCGTGTCACTGCCTTGGAATATGGTCCTGTTTTTATCTCTGGTAGCCCTTTTTTTGTTAGAGCCTGGGAACCTTTTGTAGAAGATGAATTAGAAAATATCAAATCGATTCCAGTTTGGATGACCATTAGGGGGGTTCCCCTTCATGCTTTCAACCCTGAAGGTTTGAGTATTATCTCTACTGTAGTTGGAAAACCTCTGTTACTGGATGGACCTACTTCTGCTCGCACTAGAATGGCTTATGCCCGAGTTTGTGTTGAGATCACCCCAAAGTCTGAACTGAAGAAGACTATACCAGTGGTGTTTGAGAATGGGAAGGAATGCACTGTGAATGTTGATTATGTCTGGAAACCTCCTCAGTGCCCTAACTGCTCGACCTTTTGCCACAATGAAAATAAATGCCCTAAAAGGGTTGTCCCACCTGTGCCAGTTGCAGTGTTTGTTCCTAAATTGAGAGTAAACGATGGTACTTCAGCTACCACACCTCTAAGCCAGCCTCTACAAGATGTTGCGATGCCTAATGTAGAAAGATAATGGTCTCCAGTAACTCATAAAAGGAAAGCTATGAAGGTTGGTGGTGATCACAGTACAAAGAACAACAAATCTGAAGATCAGGCTTCTTCTTCATTATACCCCCCTGGGTTTGAAACAGGTAGGAATCTTGTTGACCTGGGTCAGTTATGTTCTTTCCAAAACTCTTTTGATCCATTGAATGATGACATAGTTGTTGAGGAGGTGGAACTAGAGATCTCTGGTGACCATGCCATGAAGGAAATAACTAATACTCATGGGGGTGGTCATTCTAATGTGTGTGTACCTGGTCCTGTACATCCTAGTGATACTTTTACGATTGGATCTAAAGGTTCATCTAGCAAGCCAGGTGGTTCTCCATTTATAGGAGTCAGGGGAACTGACCTAAAATCAGGTCGGGTTAGGCAGTCATCATCCAGACTTGCCATTCATGATTAGCGTAGGATGTTGGAACACCAGAGGGCTTAATGACCCTCTGAAACAGGTGGAGGTGAGGAATTTAATAAGATTGAATAATATTAAGATTTGCGGGTTAGTCGAAATTCGGGTGCAAGCCATCAACAAAGATAGAAATAGGAACAATATTCAACCTTCTTGGTCTTATTTAGATAACTATGATCATCATAATCTTGGCCGTATTTGTCTCATGTGGGATCCAACTTGGGCCAGAGTTCATTTCTTGTTTAGTTCTGATCAATATGTGTTTGCTAGAGTCTCTATTCAGAATGGTCCTTGGTTTATTCTAACTATTGTTTATGGACATAATGCTGAGGATTTGAGAGAAGATTTGTGGAATACAATTACCAGGTTTGCTTCTACCAATGGCCTTCCATGGTGTATCTTAGGAGATTTCAATGCTTGTCTGTATGCCAATGAAAAAGACGGGGGTGCTAGCCTAACTTCTACTTCTCTCAGCAGTTTCCAAGGTTGTTTACATGAGGCCCAATTGTTTGACTGCCCTTATGTAGGCTGTTTTTATACTTGGTCCAACAAACAAGATGCTTCTTCTAGAATCTCTTGCAAGCTTGATAGAGTGCTCATCAACCTTAATTTTCTGGACCTTTATCCTGATTCCATTACTGATTTTCTGACTTGTGGAGTTTCTGACCACTCCCCTATGATATTTAGTGTTTTCCATGGTAGAGGTAATGGTCTTAAGGCTTTCAGATACTTCAATACTTGGGCTGATGAAGCTGATTTCTTATCTGTTGTGGAAGAATCCTGGAGGGTGGAGGTACATGGCACTCCTATGTTCAGATTTGTATCCAAATTAAAGAATGTAAAGTACTTCTTAATTAATTGTAGGAAGAGCATATTTACTAACTTCAGTGCCCAAGTGGAGGATGCTAAGATTCTGCTAGAGAATGTGCAAAAAGCTCTTCAAGAGACTCCCTCATGTCCTATTACTATATCTAATAAGAGAGTAGCAGTTCAAGACTATGCTAAGAAGGTGAGACATGAGGAATCTATGAAGAAGCAGCAGTCAAGGGTTCAATGGCTAAAGCTTGGTGACAACAATACCCCCTTTTCCCACAAATCTATAGTGGAAAGAAGAGCTAGGAATAGGATTCTTGTTCTATATAACGCTGAAGGTACTAAACTTACTTCTGACGAGGACATAGCTAAGGAATGCGTCTCCTTTTACACTGATCTTTTTGGTCAACATTCTGCTACACCATTTGATGCTGCGGCTTGGGATCAAATCGAGTTAAGTCACCATGTTTATGAGGAGGAAGCCAACTTATTGTCTAAGCCAGTCACTTCAGATGAAATCATTTTTGCCTTATCTACCATCGACTCGGACAAATCCCCTGGTCCATATGGGTTTTCTTATCACTTCTTCAAGCGCTGTTGGCGTATCATTGGACCGGATTTCATCAAGGCAGTTAAGAGTTGCTTTGCGAGTGCGAAGCTTCTTGGTGAGGTAAATGCTACCCTTGTTTCTTTAATTCCTAAAACTACTAATGCTTCCACCTTAAATGACTTTAGGACAATAGCATGTTGTAATGTCATGTACAAATTCATTACCAAGATTCTCACTATAAGACTCAAGAAAGTCGTTAAGAATTTGGTCATTCCCTATCAGTCAGCCTTCATTTCGGGGCGGTCCATCCAAGACAATATCATGCTAGCACATGAATTGCTTCGGAATTATCACAGGAACAATGGGGCTCCAAAATGTGCTATCAAGATAGATTTGAAGAAAGCATATGACTGCATCAGGTGGGATGCACTACTCATCACCCTCCACAAATTTGGTATACCTCAGAAGTTTATAGATTGGGTCAGCATGTGTATAACTTATCCCAAGTTCTCTATCATGGTGAATGGTTCCGCGCATGGGTACATTGTGGGGAAGAGGGGTATTAGATAGGGATGCCCTCTATCCCCCTACCTTTTTGTGCTTATTATGGAATTTTTTAACTCTGTTATGCTTAGACAGGTGAAATTTGTGTTCTTGTCTCTTCACCCTAGGTGCAAAGATCCAGTCATCACTCACCTGTGTTTTGCTGACGACTTATTGGTCTTCATGAAAGGAGATGTCCAATCAGCAAGATCCTTAGCCAATACGCTCACCGTCTTCTCCAACAGAACTGGCCTGGTTGTGAACAACGCAAAAATCAGTATTTTCATATCCTTAGTTGACCCTACTACAGCCACTAGTATTAAATCTGTTTTGGGGTTTGAAGTTGGAACGTTACCAGTCAGGTATCTTGGTCTTCCTCTCCTATCTACAAGACTCTCCCATGCTGACTGCTCACTATTAGTGGACCACATTATAGCTAGAATTAAATCATGGAAGGCTAGACATTTGTCCTTTGCTGGCAGAGTTCTCCTCATCAAAGTCATCTTGAGTAGTATGTTAATATTCTGGATATCTTGTTTTGTACTTCCTAAGAAGACTGTTAACCTCATCAACTCAATATTTAGGAAGTTTCTTTGGTCTGGCATAGATCTAGTCTACAAACAACCTTCTGTGAAATGGTCCATTGTATGCCTACCTTACAATGAAGGTGGATTGGGAATTAGGTGTATTGAAACTACTAATATTGCCTCAAATCTTCGCCACATTTGGGACATTGTCTCTGATAAGCCCACCATCTGGGTTGTATGGGTCAAACAAAATATGATCAAGGGGAAGGACGTTTGGCATCTCAAAGCTCCAGCTGATTCTTCATGGTGCTGGAGGCGTATTTTGGACCACAGATCAGTAGCTAGCTCGTTTGTCCTGCATCTTATAGGGAATGGAGAAGCTACCAAACTCTGGAAGGACAGATGGCTTACTCAAGGTACCTTACTCATTATCTTTCCTCCCCATCTAAAGTATGATTCTGTCCATCACCTGGATGCTTGTGTAAGCAGCTGCTTGTGCAATGGAGAATGGAACATAAGCCATAACCTGATGAATGCCTTAGGGGACCGTTATTTGGATATTCTTAGTGTTAAGTGTGATCAGTTGATTGAGGACAGGGTGGTCTGGACATCTGGGAATTGTGGGAACTTTACACTTAAAGACACTTACAATGCTCTGCGAGGTCATAATCCTAAGAAAGAGTGGCAGTCACTTGTTTGGTTTCCTCACTGCATTCCTAAACATTGCTTCATAGCTTGGGTAGCCTTACATAGAGGGTTGAAGACAAGATTTAAACTTCTCTCATGGGGTATGGAAGTGGACCCGGTATGTGTATTATGCAACTTAATGCTCGAGGATGATTTACATCTGCTCTTTAAATGTAGCTAATCCTCAGCCATTTGGTCAAGACTCTACCCCCTGCTTGGGTTGAGATACTCTAGTCTCTTTGACTGGGAATTGCAGATACAGTGGTGTGTGAATCATGTTTCGGGTACCAAAACTGTTGGCACCTTGAGGAAATTAGCTTTTAATGCCATGTGTGGGGTGAAAGGAACCGAAGAATATTCACTAAAATCTCTCTTCCACCAGAGTTGCTGCTACATCTCATATGTGCTGATGTGAGGCTCAAACTGTCCTCTATTGATACTGTGATGACAGATACAAATGAACACAGAAGTCTAGCTTCTCAATGGGGTTTCAGTCCTAGCTTCACTCTTCCAAAGTTGATTACTACTTCTTGGATAAAACCAGGCCCTGGAGAGGTTGCTGTAAATACGGATGGCTCCTTAAATGACAATGGTGCTGGATTTGGGGCCATCATCAGGGATGAGACAGACGAACCCACTAGTGCAGTGGCAGGTAGTTCATATCCATGCTCTATTACATTGCATGAGCTTCAAGGTGTTGAAGCTGGTCTCAAACTCGCAGTTAAGAATGGCTGCTCAAAAGTTTCCTTGCGTTCTGATTCCAAGAC
Organism: Papaver bracteatum; assembly: GCA_023529315.1. Classification (NCBI taxonomy): domain Eukaryota; kingdom Viridiplantae; phylum Streptophyta; class Magnoliopsida; order Ranunculales; family Papaveraceae; genus Papaver; species Papaver bracteatum. Next base: position 128,292 of record JAJJWX010002038.1, on the reverse strand, counting down.
TGTTGTGTCTTATCTCTCAATGGATAATTCGAAGCCCCCTTGGACCTGTCACCATGTTTGGGAGTCTATTCGACGTTATCGCAACCAACTTCAGTCTTGTAGTGCAATCCACACTTATCGTGAAGCTAACAAAGGTGCGAATTTGCTGGCTAGCTACTTACCTAATGGAGAATTTGTTGAGATCACCCCTAGCTCCTTTGCAGAGGATTTGAAGAATATAGTTAAAGAAGATGCTGCAGGCAAAGTCTATATTAGGAAGTGTTGAGTAGTTGGTTGTGTAGTGTGCTTCGTCTTCAGAAGCTTTGGTGGTCTACTGTTTTTCTTTTCCCTTCTGTCGCTCTTTTTTTTTCCCTTTTTTCTGTAGGTCGGGTCTCCTTAACCCCCTCTCCTTTCCAAAAAAAAAAAAAAAAAAAACTTCCTTCCCGGCAAAATGCAAACAGAATTTTAATCATCACACTTGTTAAACCCATTAACCGTACACACTAGTCCAAGGGAACAACATTTTTAATATTTATCTCTCGAAAACCATTTGAGCCGCTGTACATAATTTTCCCATTTCTTGAATACTAATTTCCAACGATCGCCCCAGAATCAATCAACCAATCCATGTCTATAAATTATAGCATGAACTGCTTTGTCATGCCCTAGACTTTCATTCCGACCACAAGCAATAATTAAGATCTCCAACAACAGAAATTTAACTAAGAACACAATTTCGAGATGTGGAAATTAAACAACTGCCCCATTTTCAGAATTCTTTACAAATACTTCTAAACGGTAATTTTAAAGTTTTTAGGGTCTATTTTTAGCACATCTAATAGTTTATTAAGTGAATTCAATCTCTAAAGGATCAGAACCGATTGATAATTTGCTTAACACTTCAGCATTTAGCGACTACAGTGTTCTTGACTCGGCTTGTCTTGTTAAGATCGTTTCACATGCTCCACTTAAGGTGATGACTTTACTCAGCTGTGGCGTTTCTACAGGTAAAGTTTACCCTGCTGATCCTGAAGGGGTGCACGGCGTGCGCCGCACAAGGACTAGGGGTGAGCATTTGGCACGTAATCCGCGGATTTAACCGGGACCAACCGTTCATTTGCGGATGGATGTCCGGACCGTTCGTCAATGGATTGGATGCGGATAGAATTTTTGAAATCCAACGGATAACGGATCGGGTCCGGATGCAACCTTGAAAATCCGTTGGGCATCCATATCCGTTAAATTAAGGGCATTTATGTAGTTTTAGAAAATACTATGGATCATTTAGGAATTTTTAAGATGTTTGCTTGGGGTGTTGTAATGGCATTTTTATATTTGTATAAATATATAACATATGTAGGTTTTATAAGGAGTCATTTGTGTTAGCTTTATTTTCTTTACTATAAATTTTAACTAAAACAAATCCATTGGATTATCCTTATCCAATCCGTGCATCCATTGGATGTAAATCCGTTGGATACGGATTGGATACGGAAGCTAAATTTGAAATCCGTAGTGCAATGGATTGGATGCGGATGAGGCAAAAACCGGTCCATACCGGCCCATGCTCACCCCTCAAGGACCAGCTCTGTCAGTTAGGCCTTTTTCCATTGACGATTGGGCCTTTATAGATCTTTCCAATGTAACCCATCCACGGCCTGTTCCTTATGTTTTAAATGAACTGAAAAAACGAGAGATGGAGCTACAGCCTACGAGAATGGCAGAAAATTCGAAGGTTGTAACAAAAATGGTACGGTCCTTTAGTGTCTCCTTTAGTCTTTTTAGTGGCCGTCCTGTTGCTATGTTGGAAACAATAGTTAAAATTGCGCATTTGATAATGTTCTAAAATTCGTGTAGATCATTTGATACCTTAATTTTGCTACGAGAAGAAAATATCATCCTAAAAATGCACATTCTAGGTAGTACTCTTGCGTCAGGGTCTGAGATCAAGTTATCCTCCGATTGGATGAGTCAAACGAATTATCCAATCACTTGATAGAAGTGGTTTACAACAGTGTTTTTGTAGGATTCTCATGGTGAATAGAATATCTCCACAAATAATCAAAAATACGAACCTTGTTAGAATACTGAAAATGGGTTATTTTTCCAAATATTTTTAAAACATGGTTCTAATGGACGAGTAAAAATTAGTATGAGTGAAATGGACATCAAAAAAATAGCAAGAATGAAACTGGATTCATCCTGTCTTAAACTTAAAAAAAAAACGAGGATGAAACTAGATGCATCCTCGCTATTTTTACATTCCCATCCATTTGAACAGTATCAAGATTAACAAGTCTTTTTCACCAAGGAATTGTTGATTTAGGTCTTTTTAACGAATTTTGTAGTTAGAAATTGGGTAATTTGCTATTTGTAGAAATTGAGATTGATAATGATGAGGCTCCCTTATTAAGAATCTTCCTAGTTTGGGCTTATAAGAATTATTTGAGGCCTACTAATACAGGACAAAGAAAAAACATTTTGAAATAAATTGGAAAACCCTTATTTAATTATTTTACTTAATGACTAATTTATCCCTAAATAATTAAAGTTAATTCGAGTGATTAATTGGTATTTAATCATGTTAGCCTAGATTTCAACTTATCTTAAATCATCATCAAAACATGTAAAAAATTTGATTTTTTTTTTTTTAAAATCTCAACCAAGAATCGGTATACATTCATGCACTTGTAAAACGATTCTAAGGATTGATTTATAAAACTTAAGACATAGATCGATTGTAAAATTGAAAAGTTTTTCTGAGATTTTTTTCACTAGAGTCGGTTTACATTACCCATATAAAGATTGTAAAGTTGGGCATTTCTTCAACTGTTTTGCTCATAACTTCTTCGTCCGATGTTGAAATGAACTCATTCTTTTTGCGTTCAACTCATATTTTAAAGATCAAAATTTTAGGATTTGTGCAAAAATTCGAACATGATTAATGAATCGTTTGATGTGTGCATTAGCGTAAACCGATTGTGGTTGATGTTCATCATATCAACCCAGAATCGGTTATGTAGATATACCATATCTAATGATTCTGGAAAAATAAAAAACAATCGGTTTACATTAATGCTTATACCAAAAAATTCTGGTTTGGTTTCAGAAAAATTTGGTAAGAAATTTCAGAGATTCATAGTTAAATTATAGATGAATCTCTTTCAAAAGGAACAATTTAAAGGGATTTCACTTGGTCACTCGAATTTGTTTGTCGCCAAAATATTGTTGGCAAACCTGAAAATGGAGAACTAAATTGTTGTCTGTGATTAGGTTTTAGTTTTTGATTTTGTACATGTCAAGCATAGCTTTTTTTTATACGATCAGCGTAGGAGTCGAACCCCTAACCTATAACTTGGGAATTCGATCTCTGGTCAACCAGGCTAATCACCATTGGTTACCGAGCATAACTTTTGGGAGTCACATATCATTTTTTTCTCCTAGCTAGTCTATTGACATGAAAACATACTTTACATTGTGCTTCAAATGAGAAGCTATGTGTACTTTTTTTTTATTTTAAGAATCAAGAACTTCAAAGATTTTGCACGGTACATTGTCACAATTAAGTGATCAGTACATAACTTAGATTTTTCATTTCTATCCAGAGTTTTCAGATGAGAATTAACTTTTACTGTATCGTTTTGCTTGACCAAATAATCTGCGAGACTTGTCTCATATTCCGATATTGAATTTTACAACTGTTTGTCTCAAATGGTTTGATGATTCTCATGTTCCCTTCCTTAGGGGAGGTCGAGATTTGAACCCTTATAATAGCCCCAAAATGCAAAATGAAATGAATGAATTTATGAGTAGTCCAAAGAGCAGGGACCATTGTTCTTTGGACTACTCATAAATTTATGAATATACCCGTATCCAAGTTAAGGAACAATTAATAATTCAGTTTTTATCTTGAAATGGGTAAGTTTTACTCCCTCCATACCTATTATATACCTTCCTAAATTGGGGCCTATAACTACATGACAAAATAGGGTCATTAGGAAGTAATTTGTGGGAACCCCTTATCCATTACTTATATTAATGCCTAATATACCCTCATTAAATTAGTGATGATTAATTAAGTTAATGTTTATTAAAATTAATAAGTTTTGAGTAGGATTATAATGTTTGGATTAGAGTAGAAGATCTTTTTTTTTTAAGTTGGGAGGGAAAGAAGTATAGGTAAAAAAGGAAAAACTAGGGTTTGTGATATTTTTAGAAAAAATAAAACTTTATAGTGATGATGAAGACTCTAGTAGTGATGAAGAAGGGGATGCATCAGATTACAATGATTTCGATCATACCGAATTGGAAAATTTGTTGAATGAAGAAGAGAAAGTGAACCAAAAAATGCTTGAGGATATTACTGAAGCACATGAACACTTTCGTCGGGAGGAAGAAGATGATAATGCTTCCAATAAATAGGTATGAGTTGTAACGATCTACAAACATGTATTTGCATGTCCCAATCGCCGAATAAGGAAAAAAAAATTCAAACTTTAAACCAGAATCGGTTTATTCGATAGCATGACATAAACCGATTCTGGGTAAAATCCCCAAATTAGGTACATGAATCGGTCTTTGTTCATCACCAAATAAACCGATTGTAGTAAATTTTTGGCGCGATGGGTACATGACGAGAATCGGTTTTTGTTGGTGTTGTGCATAATCCGATTCCTTCACTTGAATAATCACGTAGAATACACAAAGTTGACATTCGGTTTATTCTCGTGAATATGTAATCCGATTTTGGAGAAAAAAAGATCCAGGAGAAATGTGAACAACAATCGGATTATATTACACGAGACGTGAACTGATTGTATACTTTGTATTTTTTTCGCCAATTCTCTAATCGGTGTTTATTATTTCACATATAAACCGACTACTTTAATCGGGTTAATCGACTGTAACATATAAGCCGATTTTGAATCACCAACTCTTTGGTATTTGTTGTAGATTGTTGTGGCGTTTGATGAAGATCAACCCAAATCCGTATCCCGATTTGGAATGGACAGACAGAAACAATGCAAAGCATTGGTTTATAGACAAGGGAATATAGATCAAATGCGCGTTAGTTTTAGGCCTTCGCTCAATTCAAGATCTTTTGGAACTTTTTTGTGAGAGAGGTGGAAAGCTAGAAAGTCACTGGGCAAAGGGAAGACCGTACGTGAAGAAGACGAAAAGGGAATACATTACTAAATCAAAGAAGTATGGTTGCCCGTTTAAGATTATAGTTAATACACGCAAGAAACCCGATGATAGTAAGGTATACAATCTCTATAAAGTGTTTAATGGTTATCATAATCATGATGATCCGGAATCTCTTATTGGACACGCGGCCGTTTTTGGGTTGAAACCACATCAATGGGAAATGGTGAGGTCGATGAAAGCGTGTAAACCAAGTGACATCCTTACGAAGATTAAGGAGGATGATAAGGATAATTTATCCACTTTGAGGCAAATATAAACAGCAAGAGCAGCCTTTAAGAGGAGGTCATGGGATGGTAGAGCGGTTATGGAAAAATCTCAATGGTTAGCCGATCAACACAGATACACAATGAGGAAGCAAGTCTTGGAAGGAAAAGTGACTCATATTTTCTTGGCACATCCAGAGATGATCAAGTTGGCACAATACTTCTATCAAATTTTGTTTATAGATTGTACGTACAAGACCAACAAGTACAACATGTCATTGCTAAACACTGCTTGCCATACTTCCTACAAGCAAACTTTCACGATAGCATAGGGGTTTATGGATCGGGAGAATGATGTGAGTTTTACTTGGATGCTAGAGACCTTGAAGGAGATATACCGTGGTGATTAAACTCAGGGTATCATAGTAACGGATAAGGACCAAGCAATAATGAATGCCATTGGAGTGGTTTGTCCGGATGCTCAGCATTTTCTTTGCACATGGAACATTCAATGCAATATTAGAAGTAATTGTAGGGGTCTTATGCAAAAGCCAAAGCCACAAAAAGGTACTTCTCGTGAAAAATCCGAAGATGATCGTCTTCAAAAACTAACTCCGGAACAAATAGAGTAGGACAAGAAGAAAAGAAAATATGAGTATGAAGCGAATGGAATACTATGGATGGCTTTTCAACATCATTGGGATTTAATGGTACGCTCAATGTCCATGCCCGAGTTCGATTGCCACTTGGAGAGTTTTATTGGGCTATGGAAGAAAGATTACGAGAAATGTGTGGTTTATCGCTTAAAGGAATTGTTGGATCCGTACAAAGAAAAATTTGTGTATGCTTACACGTACCAACACATGCATTATAAGAATGAGGCGACAAGTATTGCAGAAGGATCTCATGGACGTTTGAAAAGCTTGCTCTGAGAGAGCCAAAATACCTTGGTTACATTACAAGAAGCCATTCATGAATACACCAAGGCCGATATCATCAAGATGACCGCTCAAATGGAAGAGAGTAGGATGAAAATCATCACAAGCTACAAGGAACACAGTCGGTTGATTACAAATTTAAATTATAGGGTATCTCACTGGGCGATTATTTTTATGATGAAGGATTACAAATATTATGTGAAAAAGGAGATGGGGAGAAGAAGAATTGAATGTAAATGTATAACGATGATGGCCTTCGGATTTCCGTATCGTCACATGATCGCGAAGTACCAACAAGGAATTCATTTTGAAATGATTGATCCGTTTTGGAAGCAACTAACTTTCAAACCACCCCCAACCAAAAATCCACTTGAATCCTTTGTGGACACGGATATTGGAAGAGAAATCATCTAGAAATTCGAAAAAAAATGATGGCTTGGGAAGAAAAGTTTTGTTATACGACTTAAAACTAGCCGGAAACCCCCATATGGTACATGTCGGAGAACCAACGGTGCTACCGCCAACGGGTAGACCACCTTCCAACATGGATAGGAAGAAAGAACGGTACGAGTTTAAGGTTGCAATGAGTACCGGAAAACACTCGTTGTTGAGTCATAAAAGAATCCTTTGTCGACATAAGAAGGAAGATGCTAAATATGAAGATGCTCAGGTTCCAAAGAAAAGGGGTCGACCGAAGAAGGGAGAAAGCGGGGCAAGTAGTGCACAAGAGAAGATAAATGTTTCACACGTTCCTTCACAAATTGAGAATGAAGAGGCACCTGATAAGAGGAAAAGGGTTCGACCAAAGAAGGGACAAAGCGGGACACACACTCCTTTGCAAGAGAGTCAAGCGCCAAACAATATATTCGTTCCTTCTCAAGAGAATCAAGCGAGTACAACACAAATATCAAGGTTACGTGCATGGAAGGGGGAAGCAAGAGAAAAGGGTTCTATGGTGACTATAAAGGCCGCTCTTGGTGATGGAAGCACGCCTAGGGATGAACGAGGTAGACCCCATCGAACGTGTTACACCATATTATAGGAGTATTACTCGAAACTTCCTGAAATCATCAAGCCCTATGTGTTATCCACCGATTCCGTGGATGTGGATGGGAATTGTGGTTATCACGTTGCGTCAGAACAAATAGGCCATATAAGTTTGGAGGACGATGAGAACCTAACCCAATGTCAATACTTTAGAAAGATTATGTCCTTGCGCCTACAAGAAGACAAGGAATTATACATATCGATGATGAAGGAAGGAAAAACAAGACAAGAAAAATAAGTGATTTTTGAAAAAAATGGTTGCTAGAGTACAAGGGCCAAAGGGGAATCGACCAATTACCAAAGAGCATTGGATGCAGATGCCTCTATGTAGGCATCTCTTGGCGGAAACGTGGAGTTGCGTTGTTCATATATTTGGTAAGGGATCATGTTATACATACGCACTAAAATACACCATTTGGGATGAATCACTTAAGTATCGAAGAATTGTTTTATTCAACCATAACCACATACATTATATCGGTCTTAGAGTACGTGATGATTGTCCATTACCACCGGTAGATGGGTTTTATGAGGTCACGGAGGAGTGGCTAAAAGAATACGATGGCAACATGAGGAGATGGGAGGAATTGATCGTGGTGGATCAATTCGATGGTCTCCATTTGTTGGAATGAGTATTTTCCTTATGTTAAAAACTTGATTTATCAGATGCGTATATTTTGTCGCTTTCTTATATTGTAATTTACAAACTTGAACCAAGCTTAATGAATGAAAGAGGTTTTCTTTTTTGGGTAACTTGGACTCATGAATTTTTCTTCAGAATCGGACTTCAAATACGTTTATGAAGTCTGATTCTGAAGGTAGTTTGCTGCAGCTTTTCCAGAATCGGTTTATATTTACGACAAGGTAATCCGATTGATGATACAGAGATTTTAAATTAAATAATCGGATTACATATGCTACAAAATGATCCGAACATGAATCTAGATTCGATTTATGTGTGTACTAATGTAATCCGATTATAGTTGATGTTCATCAAATCCACCCAGAATCGGGTAATGTAGGTTCACATTAAAAACCGATTAAAGCCATAATCGGATTAGTATGGTGCACATATAGACCGATTCTGGATGGATTTTCAGAAAACTTGATGAGTGGATTTTAAAGATTTTGAAGTAAATCATTGTAAAGTATCCCTTAGAAGGAAAGGTTTAAAGGGATTCAACTCAACACTTGAATTTTTTGTTTTTTGTTTTAATTTTGATGAAAAATAAATTGAGTTTTAATTGTTGTTTGTGATTGATTAGAATTTAGTTTTTATTTTGATGAAAAATAAAAACTAGTTTTGATTAATGATTTTGGTTTTTGTTAATTAAGTTTTAATTTTGTATTTGAATTTGTGTTAGAATAATTAAGGTTTCTTTAAGGTTAATTTAGTAATTTTATAATTTTTTGGACACCCCTTATCATTTTCAATTGCGGGATGAAAAAATCTATATGCCCCAATCTATAGGATATTATATAGGCGGAATTTTCATTTTTCCCTGTACCAATATATAGGCGGAGTCCAATTTCCTAGATAAATATTTCCTGATATACCCTTATTTATGATACATAGATAATAATGTTATGAGTACGACAAAGGGTAAAACATGAAAAAATATAAAAATTTATGAGTTCAAGGAATTTTTCTTAATCCACGAGAATTGACCTCCTCCGCCTATATATGTGGTACAGAGGGAGTATTAGAGTTACGAGTTTTCTTGGGGAAGTGATTTGTATTAATTTCATAAAATGTTGTTTCCATACTTACCCTTATCACCCAAACTGTAAAATAAATTCTCTACATGAAACCACGGTGCCTTGACGATGGATTATACAGTCCTTTCTTCTTCCGTTACTTTCTATTTTTCTTTCTTTATTTAGTTCTTAATTTATTTGACCAGTAATGGAGGAGAAAGAATTGTTTTAGTGTTTCTGCTAAAACAACTAAACTATACCCATGTTCAGTTTTTCTTTTAAATCCGACCTTTGCAAGTATCATTTGACCCTATCATGAAAACTAAAAACGAAAATTAAGCTCAGAAGAATCCACCCTTTCTGCCATTAATAGATATGAAGAAATTAAAAACCAAAAAACGAAATCATTTTTTATTTTTGTGATGCTCTAATGGTTCGAAGATATGAATAATATCTTTTATCGAATCTCAAAAAATTACAGCAACAACACATATTGCAGATCAACATTGATCCGTTATTTTTGCGCAAGGTTAATGGATTTAATTTTTAAAATTGATACGGGGATCAATCGTAAAGTTAATTGAGATAAACCACTAAGTAAACAGAGGAATGAATGAGACATGGAGAAGAATTGCAATTGAAAACATGATTTTTTTAATGAATAGAGATGAAGATGAATAGATTTTACTGGGTTTTACAGTATGAGCACACGGAAGAGAGAAAGGTGGAGGAGAAATTTGTTTAGGGGTTAATGTGGAGGCAAAATTTGACTATGAAAATTTTGATTTATGGTTTTTATGCTTAGTTTTGATGGGGTTCTAATCTAATGAGTCTCCATGAACCGAGAAAAGAGGAAGAAAGGGGTAAAAGATATGATTAAATCCTGGACGTAGATCTCAAGTTGGGCCCACCAAAATTATAATAAAGGAAATCTTAAAATATCCAGATTTTCTGTTTTCACTCGTCTCAAAAAAAAAAAAAGTTTCATAATAGAAAAATATAAACTTCAAAGGTTAACGATGGATCTAACCATTTATAAAAGAAAACAAATCATAATTCCAAGAAGTTTCAAATGCCAAGACACAATTACAACACCCAAAACAAACAAATATTATTTTATTATTTCTTAACATCTATTCTGGGATACAAGTTAACAAAAGCCTTAAAAAATAAGTTTACGGTTTGTCAGTTTGACTGGACGATAGTCGACAGGAAAAACGATTTTTCTATATGACCCGCTATGTAACAGCGGAATAACATCAACAAATTTAACAGCAAAAAAAAATAAAATGAAAACTTAAGATCGTAAGTTTTTTTCTTCTGCTAGTGCAACATCTTTGTAGTTGCAGGAAATCCTACAACCACATCCCAATGAACTAAACAAGATTCTAAGCAATCACAATAGAATATTTCTATTAAAATCAAAAGTTACAATCGATTACAAGTATTACAATACTTTACTTGCTCTCCAAATGAAATTTATCTCTCCTAGTTTCTTGTTTAACATCCTTACTAAAGAATCCTCCTCACATGTGATGACCTCTTTCCTTTATATAGGATTCCTCATAGTGGATGACATCTAAGAGATCCACTATTTTCGGAATCATTGTGCGTAACATTCGCTCATGTTCACTCACTCATTCTCGCACATCTTATACTTCGCATAGATCATCACACTTTACTCGTGACTTTACTGACATCATCCAATGCGTCATCTCAATCTTGGTATGTACGATGGTCCTCACTTACGTTAGGTCATCTTCACTTCGCATTCTTAATGTTATGTGCGATATTCCACTCCTACATTTTGACTCTTCTCATTTCACTTACTTTATAGGGTGAGCGATATGAGAAATTCCTGTAAAGACCCTCAAGCTCGTCAACGCTATTAGACTAATCAACAAACGTTTTAGACGATAATAACTCTATTAGTTTAACATGAACGTTAATTAATAAAAATTAATCTAACAACGATCTAGATACGAAATTAGTACCGTTAGATAGAACTCGAAAAGTAACGCAGAATGGACTACTCAAACGTGTCATTCGGATACCAGATGAAGATAATTTATCAATTTATTTTTGGAGGGAAAAATAGTAAATTTGGAATTCACCCTGTGGCTGCACGTGTCGAAGAGAGCGCGTGTCTCATCAAATTGGATCGTCCTTATACCTCACCCGAGAAGATAAACTCGTGTCTTCTTTCTTTCTTCTTTCTTATTCTTCTCCGGTCCTTCTTCTTCTGCGAGTGTTAAGAGATCAAATAGAATCTTCGTGACTGGTAGGAGGTGGAGAAGATCATGGTAAAGTTGTTAGGGGTGGTGTTGATGTCGGTTGTTAGTTCGGACTCGAAAGAGGAAGTGAAATAAAAGTTAGGGTTTATGAGTATTGATATTTGTTGAAGATTAATGAGAAATTAAATTATGCGTGTTGATGAACATGATGTGAAGAATATTGTTATGGTTTTAATTTAGGGATTTGGGTTACAGTGAAGAAGATCGATGAAGATATTTAAAAATTAAGGTTTTGAAGAAAAGTTCATAGAAGAATTGGAAGATGAAGTTGATGGTCTAGGGGATTAGATTGGGATGGGTTTGACAAGAATTGGAACATATGATTGAAGAGTGATTTCAATTTGATAGAGTTAAGTTTGAAGTTATGAATCTCATGTTGAATTATAGGTGATGAAGTTATTATTGGTACTGATTCAGAAGACCTATCATGAGGTAATTTACTTCTTAGTATCTCAGTAAAGCTTTTTGATTTCATTTAAATGAATTATGAACTATGGATGTTGATGAAGATATACTGAAACTGAGTTTGAGATAACTATTGAATGAATTATTGTTGATGGAACTGTAACTAGTAATTGCATAGATGGTTATGAATGGATGAATTACATTTTTGTCTGAGATGAGTTGAAGATGTGGAATTGTTTAAGTAGGAGTTACTGTCAGAGATAAGGGAATCTAAGTTGAATTGTAAATTGTAATAAAGCTGTAGATACTAGTTATGAGGAACTCCAATGCAATGGAAGGGGTGGTATTCTTTTGGGGTTACAAGTGGTGATAGTTAATGAGTTACAAGACTTCAGAGATGGTAATTGAAGAACTGAAATGAGGGATGTTGGATTAAACTACAATTGTAGATGTTGGAATTGATTTGATAGTGAACTGAATATGGACTGCGGGTGGAATGTGATGGTGTGGTTCTCTGTGTTATGCTAATTGCAGGTATTATGAATTTGAGTATATGAATGAGTTAGGAAAGTGTTTGTACCATGAGTATATGAATGGTGTGGTTCTCTGTGTTATGCTTAATATTTTTACGCAATTATTACAATCAGTAATGTTAAACTTCCATAGTTATATGGATTGAATTATTGTACTCCAGTTCAAAAGCAACTGCTGCACTCGGTTGGACGCAACCGATGCGATCCATTACTCTGAGTCCCATACTCGATTGGACGCAACGATGCGATCAGTGACACTCGATTGGACACAATCGATCTTTGTATAGTTTTATTTATAACTGTTACACCTATGTTTATCGAACTATTTGAGTCCAGTCCCTCGGCGATTCTTTGCAGATCCAGCTAATCGTTGTTCTTTGCGGTGTAGCTTTATTCGTTCTTGTTGCAGTCCAGCTGATCACAGCTGATGCGGTATAGCTATGCTCTAATTTCTGCAGTCCAACCGAACCCAGTGCTGAGAGGAACTTTGATCGTTCTTCTGCATTCCGGTGATAGCGGTGATGCGATCGACCTTGCTCCCATTCTGCAGTCCAAATTAACGCAACGCGGTGATGCGATGGAACTTTGTTCATCGTTCTTGCATTCCAGCCGATCGCGGCTGACGTGATCCGAAGATTGCTCACAGTTCCTGCAGTCCAGCTGAACGCAGCTGCTGCAGTGGAACTTTGTTCGTCGCTGCTGCATTCCAGCTGATCGCAGTCAATCCATGCTCGCAGTTCCTGCAGTTCAGCTGAACGAAACTGCTGCAGTGGAACTTTGTTCGTTGTTGCTGCATTCCAGCTGATCACAGCTGATGCATACAAAATATTCTCGTTGTTCCCACAGTCCAGCTGATTACAGCTGCTGCAGACCATCTTCATAAAACCACTCCACTCAACTGTTTCCCGCCAATCTCCCAATCACAATAGCCTCGCTTGGGGGCGTCTTGATTATGATTTCCGTAAACACAAGGGAAGTTCGCCAGTCACCTCAGTATCAATAATCCACACTTGGGGGCGAATTCTATCATTGACTAAGGAAAACGGAATTTTCTTAACCCCCAACAAGTTGGAGGTTAAAAGGGGGCGATGTTTGTACCATAAGTAAAAATACCACTTAATGGGCAAAATTGATACTTGAATCATCTTTTGGTCCTCATCCAAGCCCGCTTACCAGTCAACCAAGGCAGCCCACCAGTCTACACAGACCGGTCAATGGTCAAAATCAATCAATAGTCAAAATTGGTCAATGGTCAAAGTCAACACCGGTCAATGGTCAAAGTCAACGGCCAGTCAATGGTCAAATTCAACCGTCGGTCAACTATCAAAGACAGTCACATCCCCAGCCAATTTTCAGTCTTGCATCCAAGAACAACTAACTAATAATCATGTTGCCAGTAGTCCTCCATCCGATTTGCCATTCAACCATGCTTTGCCACCGACCTCCATCCACCTGCCAGACCAATTATCTTTGCCAACTAGCATCCATCCAAACTTCCGACCCGCCATCCATCTTGCTAGCATGCACGAAATTTATCATGAAGCTTAAGTTAAGTGTGATGTTTCATAAATGCAACATTAATCCCATCACCATGAAAATTCATGGTGGGAGCATAAATGTCCTAGACAGTTTGTTGGTCTTCCACGAATTCATTATGGGAGCATAAATTGGAAGTTTCGTTTAGAATTCATTATGGAGTATAAATTGGCAGTTAATGTAATTTATGTTGACATTTAGATATGGAACTGTATAAATAGGGGAGAGGAGAAACCAGGGAAAGAGGTAGCCAATAGGGGAGAAAAGAGAGAATGTAATTTCATAATCAATAAAAATATTACTCCCCAAGGGGATTCATCCGTGGATGTAGGCAACCATGCCGAACCAATAATAATTCTCTTTTGATACTTCCACTATTTGATAAAAATCGGTCACTTTGGTTCGTCTTTCAATTCTCCTTCAACCCTAAAAATGCAATTCTCTATTCATGCAACACTAAATGTAGCAGTTTCATAAATGCAACATTAATCCCAACAGTTACACACAGAATTGATGATGAAGACATAAATCAGCAGTTTCATGCAGAATTCATGGTGGGAGCATAAATAGACAGTTTCGTTTAGAATTCATTATGGGAGCATAAATTGGAAGTTTCGTTTAGAATTCATTATGGAGTATAAATAGGCAGTTAATGTAATTTATGTTGACATTTAGATATGGAACTGTATAAATAGGGGAGAGGAGAAACCAGGGAAAGAGGTAGCCAATAGGGGAGAAAAGAGAGAATGTAATTTCATAATCAATAAAAATATTACTCCCCAAGGGGATTCATCCGTGGATGTAGGCAACCATGCCGAACCACGTAAAAATCTGTGTCACTTTGGTTCGTCTTTCAATTCTCCTTCAACCCTAAAAACAAATCAAAATTACTCATTCATCGTGTTTCGTGCCCAATAGGAATTTTGGGTACAAACATTGGTGCCGACTAAGGGGAGTACGAGAAAAGGAATCGCACTCTCTCATTGAAAAAAGTTGTAGAAAACGCTTCGAAATCATGTCCGTGAGAAAGCAGTACGAGCATCTTGGAAAATCACTGCTGCAGTCCAGTTGATCGCAACTGGTGCAGTCCAGTTTGATCATAATGGTCTCCATCCAGCTGATCGCAGCTGCTGCTGACCGTACAATCACACATACTGCAATCCAGTTGATCGCAACTGCTGCAATCAAGATTTGTTGCTTCAGAATTGTTGAAGCTCTTACTTAGGGATACCGCTGAAAATCGCATCACTATAAAATCTGATGACAGTGTTGATGGGATGCTCGGCCCACGACAAAAGATTTAGTGAAACATTATCCAAGCTGTTGCTGGATGTTCGATCCGCAACATGTGGCTGGGTCCAGTTTTAATTTCAACCGCTGCAGTCCAGCTGATTGCAGCTGCAGCGTACCAGTTAATCGCAATTATTTCTGTCCAGTTGGTCGCAACTACTATAATCCATATTTGTGGATTGGGATCTACAAAAAACAGTTACCTTCTGAAACCACAGAAATTGCATCACCACGAAGTCCGATGAAAATGTGCCAAAATGTTCGATCCGCTGTAAAAGTTGGAGCGGAATACCACCAAAACTGTTGGCAGTATGTTCGAACTGTTGCGCGTTACATGGCGAAAAATCATTATTAAGACTGGTGAAACCCCCACAAAAACGTTGGATCCACGGTGTCATAAAAACTATTGCTGGATGTTCAATCTGCAACATTTCTTGGCCCAGTTTTGTTTCCAATCACTGCAGTCTAGCTGATCGCAGCTGCTTGATCGATTAATTGCGATTCTTCGCAGTCCAGTTGATCGAAACTGCTGCATTCCAACATCACAATCGGGAGCCACCAAAGATGACTCACTGCAAAAATCTCCAAGATTGTCGTCAGGATGTTCGATCTGCAGCATGTTCAAGACCAAAGTTCAGAAAAATTTTCTTCGCAAATAACTCCTTACCTACCTGATCGAGTTTTTTGTATGTCAAAATAAATACGTCCATGATAGCGAGGTTGTAAAGTTCTCTACATATCAAGGTGCTTGAATACCCAAGGGAAAACCTCCAGAAAACCATCTCAGAAAAATCCAGAAAGAGCCACAAAAGTGCAGCAAAATCATGGTGAAAAATTACATGAGAAAAACGCAACAGTTCTTGAAACTGTTACAACAACCGTTGCGAGGAAGAAAAGGCAACAACTACAATGGAACAGATCACATTTCATAAGACCGTCGCAACAAGGCTTCATAGCGAAGATCACAGAACGATTAAAAAGCGTCGCGAAAAGTTTCAAATTTAAGAAAAAAAAAATCAGCAGCAGAAGCCGCCGGCCAAAGCCGAGCGGCAATCGCCGATTAGTCGGCGATGAATTGGAGAGTAACCGGCGGCGGAGATTAATCGGCAAGGGAAGGATTCAGTGTATTTGTTCACATCTTAATTTTGTAGCCCTGATTCGGTGTATCTCGGTGCAACTCTAATCCGTAGTCCCAATTCGGTGTGATTCGATGTAACTTAATAACGTAGCCCCGGATTTTTCAGCCCCACGCCGTTAGCCTGACGGATCAATACGTCCCACTTAGGCTTGATAAAAAAGCTTATTTCATTGATATCTTCTTTGTCCCGCGTCCGAATTGGGTAATTTTTGGCTCGTTGCGATCCCATTTCAATATCCTACGACATGAGGGTGAAATTTTACAATTAGAGAGTAATATTTTTCGGGTCCAACAACATGTTTGAAGCAAAGGGCTAACCAACCAATTTTGCTTCACCGATAACTACTCCTTCGTGCATCCAAATGGAGTGATTTTCGGCCCAATGAGATCGTATGTCAATTCCCAACGTCATGAAGGTGAAATTTCGATTTTCGGAGACAATTAAATTTTTAGAAATTTGAAATGACAGCGCCAGACACGGTCACATTCAATCACCACCGAAAATACTATAGTCCAGTTGGTCGAACTGCTGCAGTCCTTTTAAATTCCTACCTACAGTCCAGTTGATCGAACCGCTGTAGTCCGATTTTCCCAAAACTGTCTCAATACAGTTTTCCTCACCACGCTTCAGTCCAGTTTTATGCATAACTGTTACAGTACAGCTAATCAAATCTGCTATAAGATAATTCCGTGGCAACTGTCTTCATTCCAGTTTGGACTTAACTGGTGAATTCTAGTCCCACAGACGAATCAATTACTAAGTCGAGACGAGATGCTAAGGCAACTATACTAATCGTCGTCACTGGAAAACATCGACATAGCAAGTGGGCATCCTAATCACTTCGTAAACGAAGTCGCAGTAACATTTTCAACATGGTAAGTATATGGTAAGTATACAATTTACATATTTTTTATTTTTTTCATTCATATTTTTGTTCAATAAGACACCTTTAATGTGGCGAGCATTCTTCTCAACGAGGGGATGCACACATTTCAATCCTGTGCGTATCTGGAATAGTGGGATTGGCCCCCCTACGCGAATTCTAGATAGCAGACATCTTCAAAATTCCATGCGCGAGCAAAATGCATCAAGGCAGTGCACCCTTGTGTGAGCATTAAGCAGCATGACAATCACTATCTACTGGGGGAGATTCTCATATCACTTCAACGTGACTGACTATCACTTGGGGGAGAGATATGTGACACCTCATGGTTTGAAACGAATCCTTTGGGGTAGGCTGCGTAATCACTCTATACGATTGGGGGCAAGTTACATAGCACCTAAATGCAATGCGGAGTTCAACTTCCAAAAATCGGAACTTCAGGTAACCCGAACTTCTTAATCCTCCAACGAATTGCAATTATTACAATCAGTAATGTTAAACTGCCATAGTTATATGGATTGAATTATTGTACTCCAGTTCAAAAGAAACTGCCGTACTCGGTTGGACGCAACCAATGTAGTCCAGCTGCCTGCGAATTTTGTACTCAATTGGACACAACTGATGCAGTCTGGTGACACTCAGTTGGACGCAACTGATGCTGTCTAGTTTTATTTATAACTGTTACACCTATGTTTATCGAACTATTTGAGTCCATTCCTCGTGATTCTTTGATCCAGCTAATCGTTGTTCTTTGCGATGTAGCTTTATTATTATTCTTTATGATCAGCTGATCACAGCTGATGCAGTCTAGCTATGCTCTCATTTCCTGTAGTCCAGCTAAACCCAGCTGTAGAGGAACTTTGATCGTTGCTGTTGCATTCCAGCTGATCGCAGCTGGAGCGATCCGACCTTGCTCGATTCTATGATCGGTGAACATAGCTGCTGAAGTGGAACTTTGTTCGTCGCTGCTGCATTCCAGCCGATCGCAGCTGACGCAGTCCAGCATTGCTCGCAGCTCCTGCAGTCCAGCTGAACGCTGGTGTTGCAGTGGAACTTTGTTCATCGCTGCTTTGCATTCGGTGATCGCGACTGATGCGATCAAGCCATGCTCGCGATTCTGCGTCTAGATGAACGAATTCTTTGCGGTGGAACTTTTTTCATTGTTGCTGCATTCCAGCTGATCGCAGCTGATGCATATAAAATATTCTCGTTGTTCCCACAGTCCAGCTGATTACAGCTGATGCAGACCAGCTTCACAGTCCCACTCCACTCAACTGTTTCCCGCCAATCTCCCATTCACAATAGCCTCGCTTAGGGGCGTCTTGATTATCATTTCCGTAAACACAAGGGAAGTTCGCCAGTCACCTCAATATCAATAATCCACACTTGGGGGCGAATTCTATCATTGACTAAGGAAAACGGAATTTTCTTAACCCCCAACAAGTTGGAGGTTAAGAGGGGGCGATGTTTGTACCATAAGTAAAAATACCACTTAATGGGCCAAATTGATACTTGGATCATCTTTTGGTCCTCATCCAAGCCCGCTAACCAGTCAACCAAGGCAGCCCACCAGTCTGCACAGACCGGTCAATGGTCAAAATCAATTAATAGTCAAAATCGGTCAATGGTCAAAGTCAACATCCGGTCAAGGTCAATGTTCAAAGTCAACGACCAGTCAATGGTCAAATTCAACCGTCGGTCAACTATCAAAGACAGTCACATCCCTAGCCAATTTTCAGTCTTGCAGCCAGCAACGCTGCTAATCATGCTGCCAGCCGTCCTCCATCCAGTTTGCCATTCAACCATGTTGCCAGCCATCCTCCATCCAGCCTGACAGCCAATTATGCTGCCAACCAGCATCCATCCAAACTTTCAGCCGCCAGTCCAGCTAGCTAGCATGCAGAATTTATCATGAAGCTTAAGTGTGATGTTTCATACATAAATCACCATGAAAGCGTGCAGCATTAATTCCGGAAGTTTCAGTCATGCAACACTAAATGTAGAAGTTTCATAAATGCATCATTAATCCCAACAGTTACACACAGAATTTATGATGAAGACATAAATCAGCAGTTTCATGCAGAATTCATGGTGGGAGCATAAATGGGCAGTTTCGTTTAGAATTCATTATGGGAGCATAAATGGGCAGTTTCATTTAGAATTCATTATGGAGCATAAATGGGCAGTTAATGTAATTTATGTTGACATTTAGATATGGAACTGTATAAATAGGGGAGAGGAGAAACCAGGGAAAAAGGTAGCCAATAGGGGAGAAAAGAGAGAATGTAATTTCATAATCAATAAAAATATTACTCCCCAAGGGGATTCTTCCGTGGATGTAGGCAACCATGCCGAACCACGTAAAAATCTGTGTCACTTTGGTTCGTATTTCAATTCTCCTTCAACCCTAAAAACACATCAAAATTACTCCTTCATCGTGTTTCGTGCCCAAAAGTAATTTTGGGTACAAACAAAAAGTTTATGAGCTGTGTTGGTGATGGAATGTATGTGCTGGTGGTTTAAATTGCAGGGATGAATGTGTGGTGGTGGTAGTGGTCATGGATTTCAGTCCGGTGGGTGTGAAATGGTGGTTTTCTGGAACTAAAATTGAAATGAGATTAAGGCAGGTTTTTCTGAGTTGGAATTACAGCTGGTTTGTTAGGTGAAGCTGTATAGTAGGTTGAAACTCTGCAGGTGGGTTTGATCATATGATGGATGTTGTAGAAGATGTTGCTTAAAGCTGCAATTGCAGGTACGCTGAAGTTGTATTTGTAAATGAATTATGAAGTTTGATTTGAGAAAGTTTATTGTTAAGAATTAAAGTTGATAATTGTAGTGTTTGCATCATTTTAGTCTTAGCAAGTCATATGTTACATCATGATGTGCATTAGTGTTCTTTGGCATGTGCAAAGGCTTTAGTCTTAAGCCTTGATGTTCAGTCAGATGTCTGACTGATTCAGTGTGTCTGACTTAGTAAATATGACTGAGTTGGATCGGTGTAGATACACCGAGTTCCCTGTCTTGACCCTAATTGACTCAGTTGACCGATTCATATTTGACTTTGACATTGACTATTAACCTGACCTTTAGACGTTGACCGTCAGTTGACCCCATGGACTGTTGGTGACCATTAGTTGACCAGTTAGACCAGGCCTTGTGCTAATGGGCCGAGTTTAGTGGACTTTGGCTTAGAGCCAGATTTTCTATTAAACATGAATTGGATCCTTATGGTCCGAATTAGTCTTTGGTTACTTCTACAAAGTTATAGATATTCATAAGACTTAGATAATGGACTATAGAGCCAATGTAATTAATTAGTAATCCTTAACTATGCTAAAGATAGAGAACAAAAGGTGTAAAGTCATAGTTGGGCTTAAAACCGTTAGATAAACTTATATGATTCTTGTGTGAGCCATTTTGGATAGATTCTTAGAGTTTTTGTGTGATTAACAGTTAATCTATATTAACGACGATCAATTCAAGGATAAACCAGTGGATCATGGATCTCGAGGTAGGAGAGGCTTGTCATCAAAAGAGATGGGAATCGATAATGAACTCTCTTGTATTCATTATTGTTTTACAAATCAATCTTTGTGTTGTGAAATTCATCCATATCTTTGTGTGCTCTGTGTGGTATGAGATGTGTGCCGACACAATATCAATATTCTATGGCTAGGGCTATACACCGCAAAATTATTCTTCCTTTATATATATTTAGTATTCTATGGATAGGGCGATACACCGCGATATTACGTATTGGGTGTGGAATTGGTATAAATATTACTCTTCGCTTATGTGCGACAACACACATCTCATACATGGATGTTTACTGTTATTTATGAATGTATTTGAAGAATTTTCTACGTTATGTTTTATTGTCATTCCTTGTATTACCGACTTTCGATAAAACCTTCATTGTTCTTCGAATCATATTAATGATTACTTGAAAGCTAGTTGTTATTTCCATTGGGCACCCCTTTTAGGGATGCTGTGCTCACACATTTCCACTTTCAGTTTCAGAGACTTATCAGAGTTGCGCAGCGGAAGCCTTGTGGCGTTGAGTCTTCTGTTATGTTTATTATGTTGTATATTCTATTTGTAAACCAAATGACTATTGTAGATGTATCATTTGAGAGGATTTCTTCTTGTATATGTATTTCTGAGTGGGGCTACTTCTTGGGTTAAGTTTTGTAGCAGATTTCTTAATTGAATATATTTTAAATAAATATTCATAGTGCCTCTTTATTTAGTTAATCTCTTGGATTAGTCAGCTGCTAGCTTTGGGGGAGCTACAGTGTTGGTATTAGATCTCACTATTAGATCTTATATGGGAAAAGATATAAATAGCCAGTGCCAGTTGGTGAACTAGATTAGTCTAGAACTGGGTTAGGTTGTGAGATAAATCGTAATCTCTAAAAGCTATCAATAATTAAAAGATTTATTTGAATTGATTGATTGATTTGTATAACATGTTGATTTTTTTGTTTTGTTGTTTGTGTTTGTAATGAAGTAAAAATTATAGGGTACACCAATAATTTTAGCTAATAAAGGTTAGGGAATAATCAGTTTAAAAAAAATATGAACACGCAAATAATCTTATATTAAAAAATCTTAAAATCAGTATAATTGATAAATCTTGAAAGACACATAGAAATTTATGGAGTACCTTGACTTATCCGTAGAATCAATAATTTATAATTACATCAATGTTAATAGTATTTTTGGGACTCGATAGTATTTGTAAGAGTAGTTAGAATAATAATTCAAACCATCAATGTTAATAATAAAAATATTATAACAATAATTATAAATGATAATAAAAGTGATAATAATTTTGGTAAGTAATGTTAGCATTTCTCAATTAATATCATATTGAACCTAAATTATCAAAAATTTCAATGAGGATATATAACGATTAAAAAATAATAATACTAATTACTATAGGATTTAGAATTATTGTAAATATCATTTGGATAATAATAATAATAATAGGATAGTAATACCAAAATGTAATTTGTATTAATAGTACAACTTAAGGATTACTTAACAATAATAAAAATTTAAGAAAATAAAGTTTGATCAAATCAAATTTAGTATTAATAATGAAATTAATTTGGCATTGCGATTAATTACGATTAACTTTTATCGACCTAAGAAAGAAGAAATAAATGTACTAATAATAATAAAATATTAATACCAATCAATTATGAAAAATTGTTAGCGGTTATTTACTTATATCAAGTCACATAATGAAATCAATAAACAAGTACATCGAAAATAATATGTAAAAATGAAATAAAATGATGATGGTAATATGTGGATAATGGTTACAACATTAAGTTATTTTTTTAAAATAAATAGTACATGAATTCAAAAATTATTTATTTATAATAATATAGTTTCATTTGGAATTAAAATTTGATTTCATTAAAATAAAATAATAATAACGATAAATAAAAATAAAAATAATAATGATAAATAATAACAAAGCTGGCGTGGCCGCTCGTAAAGATGTCTCAATGATTTTCTTGTCCGACGACACCACTTTAAGACCTGCAAACTTACTTGTTTACAATTGGATTAAAGGTCACGATACCTGCTTTGATGTCACTGGCATATCCCCATTCACCAATGCTAGAAATTGCAATTTTTCTCCAAGTCATGCTATCGTTACTTCTATTACACACAAGCGTAACAAGTACTTAGAAAAATGCAAAACTCATGGTTATGAGTTTGGAGTTCTGGATTTTTCATTGCTTGGTGAATTGGTAGAGGAAACATGCATATTTTTGAAAAGGATGACGAACTACCTCGCGAGCCAAGATGTGAACCACAAAGTTGGAGGGTCTCTTTTCCATAGAATAGGCATTGTTATTCAAAAAGCAGTTGGTGCCCAGCTTGTTGCTAGGCTACCAACACCTAATGTGTAATGACTCTTTCTTTGCTTAATAATAATCCTTCAGGGCACTTTTTATAATTGCAATAAATAAAAATAAAATAAATTTTGAAGATTAAATTGCTTAAAATGATGTAAACTATTTATATATTTTACAAAGTAAATTTATCAGAATTACACTAGTTAAGATAGAAGTTAAAGACTAATTAATCTTAATAAAATAATACTTAGTTAATCCAGCACTGGGGAATAGTGAGATTTGTAATTCAGATATGTTTGCGTTGTCTTTTGGCCGTAGAAAAGCATTGTCAGGTCTGATCATCCTAGATAGGGAAACTACATGCATGGATTACCATTCGTAAAAGGAGAACTTTCTTCTATTAGTGGACTGAT
This sequence comes from Papaver bracteatum, assembly GCA_023529315.1. Lineage (NCBI taxonomy): Eukaryota > Viridiplantae > Streptophyta > Magnoliopsida > Ranunculales > Papaveraceae > Papaver > Papaver bracteatum. Next base: position 104,850 of record JAJJWX010002038.1, on the reverse strand, counting down.
AGATCCCAAATTTTACTTAGAAACTTTATTTTAGAGTACTTTCTCTCGTAATTAGAACAAGTAACTTATTGAAATAGAAATTAGTATTTTGAACCTAGAGCCACAAATTTTAATTGTAGAAAGCCATTTAGGTTTGTGTTTGGTTTTATGTGGTTCGTGCTTAGACAAGAGATAGTTTTTTCTTCAAGGTGGGGAGTTTTGAATATCATAAGAATGGTTCGATTTTCGAGGACAAAAATGATATAAGGTGGAGAGAATGTAAAGACACTCAAGCTCGTTAATGCTATTAGACTAGTCAACAGACGTTTTAGCCGATAATAACTCGATTAATTTAACACAAACGTTACTTAATATAAATTAATCTAACAACGATCTAGATATGAAATTAATATCGTAGATAGAACTCGAAAAGTAACGCAGAATGGACTACTCGAACGTGCACTACAAAAAAAATGACCAAAGGCTACTTGACCAATGGTAGTATCCTATTCAAATCTTTAGTTGCCTATAACTTTATGCAATTAATGTTAGTTGCCCAGCCGTAGTGGCGTAAGAGGGTGTTGTTTTATGTTTAAAGAAACAAGTTCTCAATGGTTAGTTGGTCACCATGTCTAAAGCTACTAGTTTGGCTAGTTGACCAACAGTTGTTACCTAATAGGTAAAACCACTAATTTGTGTAGTCGTTGGGTTATTAGCGAAAACATTAAGGAAACAATTATCTTTTAATTGTTTAGATTTTTCATTTAGAGATTCATTTAGTGGCCAACAACATAAAACCACTGGCTTTTGTAGTAGTTTTTTCATATGCCTAATCGTTTAAGACACTAGTCCTTGTCTATTTGTTCAATAGGTTACGGATAGATTATTTCATGCATTTGCAAAAATATATATGCAACCAAGTTTTAGTAGACAATCTTTTAGGATACAAGTATCTCTAATAGTCTCTAGTAGCCAAATGGCTAAACGCTACTACCATCGCAGCAACAACAGTAGCCAAATCATACGTGAAACCAACTTCGGAGTGCCTAAACTAAAAGATCCACTAGTTATCTAGTATTTAAATAGGTAATGCTACTAACATCTCAGATGGACCGGTGAGAGGGATGATCTGGGCTTGACCAGTGCACGGACCCGGGCATGGAAAAAAAGTCCATCCGTAAATAAATTACTTCCCAAATTTAATGCTAAATATGTTGATTGAATTTTCATAAATAATAATAAATATTAAAAAAGAGATATACCAAAAATAAATTTTTACTCAATAGCATTCATTAAAACAAAAAAGTTTCTAAACAAAAAAATCAATAATCCCACCCGAGATACAGGACCAAAAAATAGAAAAAGTTCTAAAAAGAGATTCTAAATAACAGAAATATTAAATGCATCCAACTATTCTTCTTCACAATCCTCTTCAAGTTCCTTGTCTCGATTATCCTCATCACCTTCTTCTTGATCATCTCTAAAAGCCTCATCCTCCTCTTCAGCTTCCCTATCACTACATTCAAAGGCATCTCGATGTTCATGGATTTGACTCTCGTGCATATCGGCATCTTCATCATCATCATCATCATCATCATCATCATCATCATCATCATCTTCAGATGATAATTCCATAGCTGGAATGCCAACTTTAACAAGATATTCTTTCAACAACTTATTTGTCGCTTTCGGACATGTTTCTTTCTTAAGCCTTTTGTTTTCCTGTTCCAAGGATGCCATTCTTACTTTCAATTCGGCAATTTCTTCTTCTTTTATCTGGTATAAACTGTAGTTAGTTGGATGAGACTTGCGACGCCGTTTACCCGCACATCCAGCATTACGAACTTTATTAAAGATCTATTTTGGAGTGTCATTAGTTTCTCCTCGATCTGCGGCTTCCTTCATGGCCTTCATTTTTTCCTGCACATTAAATCAAAACACAACTCAATCACAAAGACATCAAAAAGTTTCGAATGAGTTTGGGCAGGCAATAGCAGGTTTAAGGATAAAAGAATAAAGAACCCACTTAATGTGGCCACAATTCACAAAATTCCCAAAATAAAAAACTGTAACACCAGGAGCAGTTTTCACTTAGACGATATAAAATGCTAACATGTTTCATCAATATTATTTCTTACACTCATTTCTTTGCATTTGGCGTTGATTTTATTCTCAGGGTCATGGGTTCGTCGGAAGAAAGTCACTGGATCACAAGGTTGTCCGGCTTGCAGCTTTGAAATGGAAAACATCATCATATAAAACTAGTAATATATCATGTAATAAACTATATAAACAATTGAAACATGCATAATACATACCAAATCATATTCGGTACTAGGAAAACTTTTGTTGCCATTGCTGTGGTTGATACCGTTCTGTTGCTTCGTAGCCGCAACACGACGTCCTCTTTCAGAATTTGTCTATCGCATCTGATAAAATGCAAGTTAATATGCAGTGAAGTATAAGAGTGCAGAAATATATAAGACTACATGTTAATCAAAAATAACACACCCCAAATCTTCAAGTTCAATCTATAGAACTTGTGTAGTGTTTTTCAGTTCCACATCATACCTAAATGTCGACTTCCATGACTTAAAAAAAAAAAAAAAAAAAAAAATCATAGTGAACAGTAAGCAAATATATATACCTTGAACTGAGCGGTAGTGAAGTGATTACACATGTGAGCCCAATCATGTCTGTTAGGGCAATTTTCGGGAGGGTGTGCCAAAGCCTTCAGGTGTCCATCAGATGCAGCAAACCCATCACCCCCTACTTCTTTGTATTTTAGATAAAGTTTGTGCCTGTATGCCTTATAGGCCTCCCTCATAACGTTTTTGATCGCTTTCACAGCCACGTCATCATCAGGAACGAGGATAAAATTGTTCTATATGGCCGAAAACAACTTATTAGAGACAACAATTAAAGTAACGGAAATTCCAAACAAAGAAGAAGTAACAACATTAAATTATATATACCCGGACATTCTGGATCACTCGGGCAATCTTCTACTCAGGCATATCATAAAATTTATCATATTTAGTGGGTAATTGTCCCTTTTCCTTACCCACATCCCAATAGAGTTTATAAGCTCATGTTTAAAATAACCACAAAATTTTACATAAAAAACTGGCATGCTTACTTTCTCCTTTCCCCTCTTGGCAACGCAAGATTAGTCGTTTTCTTTCTTGTGTTACGTTTTGGTTGACCTATTTAAAAAAACAAAGATAGCATAGAAGAAAATTATTAGCTAGCCACAAAAAAAAACATCAAAACACAAAATACCTCTCACATAAATATACCTTCTTGCAGTGAATTGTCAACTTCTTCATTATTTGCTACAGGAGAATTAGATGCTGATCGCGATCGGTTGGGTTGCGAAGAATTATGGTCTTCAGCTGGAGAATCACGTAGACTGTTCCGTTGCTGTGATTGGTGAGATTGCTGCGAAGCTGAACTTCGAAGAATATTATGATTTGATTGATGAGATGCTGAACTTTGAATAGATTTTTGTGTTGATCGATGAGATGGCTGAAGAGATGCTTGTGTTCGATTATTATGCAATTGATTTGAACGTTGTTGTATTTCATTCTCTATGGGAGGTGGTGCAGAACGGCGACCTTGAGTTCTCATAGGGATATGTAGACCATTGTATTCCTTTTCCAGATTTCTTTGTACTCCTGTGCGGTTTCCTCTAGGGGATCTCCTAGGAGTTATCAGAAAATCATTGTTCAGAGGTGATTCAATTGGCTTCACCCCACACGATATCCCACCTTCCCTTTCCTCATGCACATGTGACTCAATTGGTGAAAGACTTGTCAGCACAGGACGTGTTCTTCCACCTCCCCTTCCCTCATGCACCTGTAACTCAATTGGTGCATGTCTTGGCAGCACCTGACATGTTCTTCCAACTCCACTTCTGTCATGCACTGTTGACTGAGCTGCTTGCAAGCGACTTCTAAGGTCATTCATTTGGTGTTCTTGTCTTTCCCTGATTTGGTCTCCTGTAATATGACATTTAAGTAAGGCATACATATCAATTGATAAGGAGAATTCAAGAGACATTTGAAAAATTCCCAGCACTTTATTGGGCATCAATCAACAAACAACTACACTGTACTATTACCAGGCTGATCCGCCATGGGACTAAACTGATCGTTTTCAGTTTGATTATACCACTGAAAGAATATCAAAAGGATGGACATAGGAAAGATAAATGGCATGTAAAATTTTAACTCAGTTCAATAGCAAAGCAACATGTGTCCGTTCAAAATTGAAAATGTTATTACGGAGATTCAGATCCCAAAAAAAAAAAAGGTTAATTGTTTACCAATAAATTGAGACTCCTGAACACTGCTTGGATTTCCTCCCTGTCGTGTGTACATGGGATTGGCAAGGGCAGCTGAGAGAGCTTTCGCTCCTTTTTTCTGTGCCTTCGCTCCTTGCTTCTGTACTTTTTGTTTTTTCGAAGTGGATTCTGGAAAACAGCTATGCATATTAATCAACACAAGGCACAAAAAGAAAGTTAATACCTTCATTAAATCATTAAGTTTATTCTTAATTTACCGTATTTTCGACGTAAAGCTGCATCCCCATAGAATAGGCGGGCGTCTGGAGCCATATCTGATGAAATCAAAACACCGAAGATTATTGAGTTCGATCTGAATTCTTCGGTGAATAAACAATAAACAACTCAATGTCTCTTGCAACCTAAAATTAATTTATAGCACAAAAAATCCACAGATATATACATGTAACAAAAACTAAGCCTAATTAAACTGAACATGAAGCACACAATTCAACAACCATTCGATCCCCTTCAAAAAAAAAAACACAACCATTCGATCAGTTAGATAGCTGTGTTCATCATACATCCTTCCTTAACAAATATTGCCTAAAAGATTTAAAGAAAAAATTGTACAGTCCCATGTCACACGAACACGACATTGCTGCAGCTGTAATGATAAATGGTTTCATACTACAGTAATGAACCCTGAATCTGGGTATCCCTCAGTTTATAAGCTACATATACATGAGAATGTCACTAGTTTTCACACAATTCATAAAAATCTATATATTCCTTGTAAACCAGCTGCATAATTGAGAAGTATTCAACAAAAATAAAGATTGACACCACTGAAGACGTCTTATAATAAGTCACCTGCTTCGTTTATGAACATATCTGGTGACTAGTGAGCTCGAAGTTAAAGTCAGCAAAAGCTGTAGAGAATTTGTTATGGAGCATTAAGCTTGTGACCAGATGAACACAGTAAAGCAAGACCACAACTTTCAAAGTAATAACAGTGAAATTGCAAAACTAAAGCATTCATATGAATTTTGAAATAACTAATAGAGAAGGAACAAAAATTACTTGTAGATGCTACTGCTAAGCAAAAGCCTCAAAATGTTTTACAAAATCAATTTAACCACTAAAATACATGATATTGAAATCGATTATACCGGTTATTTTTTAATAACCAACCTCTCACAAAACTCAATTCATGAAAGGAACAAGTTACAACACTGAAGCGCAACACCAATAGTATCAAAACAAGAAAAATTTCATAACCTAGAACTATTTACCCAAAACATGAAGGAAAAAAAAAACACCTTGAATATATTCCTTAGAAGATTAATATTCATAATAAATATACCAGTAAAACACCACAATCCAAATTAGAGAAGTTCCCTGTCAAAAAAAAAACAGAAAAAATTAATTAGGATTTGTATCATAAAAATCAAGCTTAGGGTTGAAGAGAAAATTGAAAAGAAAATATACCTTGGTAAGATGTAGATGAAATTGGATGCAACTCTTCATGATGTTAGCGATCTTTATATAGGCGAACAAATTCACACAAAGCGGGAACAATCCCGCCCAAAAGATTTCCAATTTTATTTTTATCCCGCTCAAAGTATTTAGGGTTAGCTGAAAAAAAATGTTTGGAGTTTTGTTCTTCAGTATCTTCTTTCAGATACCGGATGAAGATAATTTATCAATTTGTTTTCGGAGGACAAAATAGTAAATTTAAAATTTACCTAGTGGTTGCACGTGTCAAAGCGAGCGGGTGTCTCATCGAATTGGACCGGCCTTATCCCTCACCCGAGAAGATAAACTCGTGTCTTCTTTCTTTCTTCTTTCTTATTCTTTTCCATTATTCTTCTCTGTTTCTTCTCTTCTACGGTCCTTCTTCTTCTGCGAGTGTTGAGAGATCAAACGGAATCTTTGTGATCAGTAGGAGGTGGAGAATATCATGGTACAGTTGTTAGTGGTGGAGTTGATGTCGGTTGTTAGTTCAGACTCGAAAGAGGAAGTGAAATAAAAGTTAGGGTTTATGAGTTTTAATATTTTTTGAAGATTAATGAGAAATTAAAGTATGGGTGTTTTATGAACAAGATGTGAAAAACATAGTTATGGTTTTAATTTAGGGATTTGGGTTACAGTGAAGAAGATCGATGAAGAAATTTAAAAATTAGGGTTTTGAAGAAATGTTCATAGAAGATTTGGAAGATGAATTTGATGGTATAGGGGATAGGTTTGACAAGAATTAGAACATACGATTAAAGAGTGGTTTGAATTTGATAGTTAAGTTTGAAGTTATGAATCTCATGTTGAATTGAAGCTGATGAAGAACTTGGAGTTGATTCTTGTATCAAGAAGGTGATAAAGTTATTATTGGTGCTGATTCAGAAGACCTATCATGAGGTAATTTAATTCTTAGTATCTTAGTAAAGCTTTTTGATTTCATTTAAATGAATTATGAACTATGGATGTTGATGAAGATATATTGAAACTGAGATTGAGATAACTATAGAATGAATTGTTTTTGATGGAACTGTAACTAGTAATTGCATAGATGGTTATGAATTGATGAATGACATTGTTTTCTGAGATGATTTGATGACGTGGAGTTGTTTAAGTAGGAGTTGGTGTCATGGATAAGGGAAGCTAAGTTGAATTGCAAATTGTAATGAAGCTGTAGATACTAGTTATGAGGAACTCTAATGCAATAGAAGGGGTGGTATTCTTTTGGGGGTTACAGGTGGTGATAGTTAATGAGTTACAAGACTTCAGAGATGGTAATTAAAGAACTGAAATGGGGGATGTTGGATTGAATTGCAGTTGTAGATGATGGAATTGATTTGATAGTGAACTGAATATGGACTGCGGGTGGAATATGATGGTGTGGTTGTCTCTGTTATGCTAATTGCAGGTATTATGAATTAGATTATATGAATGAGTTAGGAAAGTTTATGAGTTGTGTTGGTGATGGAATGTATGTGCTGGTGGATTAAATTGCAGGGATGAATGTGTGGTAGTGGTCATGGATTTCATTCCGGTGGGTGTGAAATGGTGGATTTCTGGAAATAAAATTAAAATGAGATTAAGGAAGGGTTGTCTGAGTTAGAATTGCTGATGGTTTGTTAGGTGAAGCTGTAGAGTAGGTTGAAACTTTGGAGGTGGGTTTGAGCATAGGATGGATGTTGTAGAAATGTATCTAGAAATAAAGTTGAGTTGGTAATGTAGAAAGATGTTGGTTAAAGCTGCAATTGCAGGTAAGCTGAAGTTGTATTTGTAAATGAATTATGAAGTTTGATTTGAGAAAGTTTATTGTTAAGAATTAATGTTGATAATTGTAGTGTTTGCATCATATGCTACAAGGCCGGAGTTGCTGCAAGGAAGGAAGTGTCTTTGGGACTCCTCTCCAACAGTGCCAAATCTTTAAATCCAGCAGATGTTCTTGTCTACAATTGGATTGATGGTAAAGGCGTTTTCTTCGACGTCACGGGGGGTCTCTCCTTTGAAAAGCGCTAGAACCCACTGTTTCACTCCAGGTCATGCTATTTATGCTGCCGTGTCTCGCAAGTTGCATAAGTACTATGAAATATGTGAAACGCATGCCTATGGCTTCCAAGTTTTATCCTTCACTACCTTAGGTGAACTTAGTGAAGACACTATTGTTTTTTTAATGCGTCTTAGGAATTGTTTTGTTAGATATGACGCCAACTATAAAATTGGTAATTCTCATTTTCATAGATTGAGTATTATTATTCAAAAAGGTGTGGGTGCCCAGCTTGTCGCTAGGCTGCCCACCATTTCTTGTAACCTTGATCTTTCATCTCCATAATATACCCTTGGGGAGCCTTTTTTAAATAAAAACAATAATATAAAAAAGTAGTGTGAAAGATAGAAAAATAGAGAGAAGAAGAATTCTTATTAATGTGTGTAACCAAAAAGGGAGAATACAACCTCTATTTATATAGGCTAGACACAAGGGCATCCCGGTAAAAAATAGGATTTATACTAGATATTATTAGCATAGATAAACGTTTATAACAAAAAGGAGTTAGAATAAGAACTAGTCAAACCGGAGTGTATTATTGTTCAAGGAGGTCGCAACTGCCATGTTCGTGTAACTATATAGAGACTAATTTGTATTTGTCCACAGAACATTCTAATAGGCGAAAAAGATGCAAAAACTTGTGAGCACATGCAGGAGGGAATATGGCTAGCCGAGCTTACAAACATGGAATTAAAGAATCATGAGCTAAATAGCTTGGCATCTTACCAAGTATACCTAATTGCTTTACAATTCACAGGCAGTTCCTTAAGTGTTATCTTAGAAAAGATAACATCTATTGTTGTAGAAACCATGCAAGGACCAAGGTGTATCCATATATATATAAGTGATATGAGATTATCGGAGAAGAATGTGGGCAGATTTCCAGTCCCACCAAATCAGAGCCAGAGACATTAGAGAATGCTTCTTTCATCACTTTCATCATAAACACATAATAATACCAATTGAAAAAAAAATTAGAAAAAAAAATTAAAAACGAAGTCAACATACAGAGATACTGTTACCAATCTAAAGTTTGAAACTGAAATTTAGAGATTCACTTTGAAAGACTACTCCTGCTTCTCAACCAGATTCATCTTTGGATCGACCACAATTACAAACAGTAACTAATTAAAAGAAAATCGATTTTTCCTCACACCTTGGTTTCCAACAGATATTCAATTGCACACCTTCAACGCAACCTTACTTTCTGTAACTCGGTGTTGTTTCTTCAACTCTTGGCCTTGTTTCTGTAACATCATGGCCCTCTTAGAGTCGTAGTAACTGTAAATTTCTTTATTGCGAATGTCTTCTATCTCTCGTTGTTGTTTCTTCAACATCAGTTGTTGTTGCTGTAACACCATCTCCTCCTTATTAGATACGTGACGGTAAACATCTTTATAAAGAATCTCTACTAGTTTTTCATCCTCTTCAATATCAGGTAATCTCAGCTCCTGATCCATTCCCGAGTTTGCTAGATGACAAACAGCTTTCATTCTTGACAATTCAGAAGCACGCAGACCAAAGGTAATATAGTCTCTACACTCCAAAGCGTCGTAAAAAATTTCATCCATGAGCGGTGAAATTTTGTCTACGTTCCTCCCTTCATCAATCTCATCTAATAAACTCCTTGAACATTCAACACAATAAAACTTTTTCTTTTCAGGATTCTTGGGATCATCATCTCTTGGTGGTGAACAACATTATTTGTTCCTCAAAGTTAGCATAACATACTGAGCAATCAGTTGAGAAGTGCAAATCATATCAAAATGACGAATTTTATACTTCATTGCAAGCTTCAGACACAACGACACTCCTTGCAACTCAAAATAAAATTGTGAAACGTAATCAGTAAAAACCCTAGATAGAGCAACTATTGGGCACCTCGCACTGTCACGTAGAATAACCCCACATCCCAAATCCGTACCACAAATTTCAATAACAAACATATGACGGAGACCTTTAACCAATGTTGCAGTTTCTTCATGTGTTGCTCCCCATTCTTCACGACACATTCTCAGCCATAAAGACTGCGTCGCAATATAACTGTAGTATACAGTACCATCCTCTCTGTTACAGATAAACTAGTTATAAGCAATAATCAACTTTAGTTATATCAGGTTCAGCGAAAAATTCATACAAGAATCTTAGTTGTATAAAATCGACTTTAGTTATGTCAGGTTCAGCGAAAAATTCATACAAGAATCTTAGTTGTATAAATTTTGGGTATTTATATAAACTGATAACAGAGACACATGATATGCATAAAATCTTATCTTAGTTCAAAATTTAGTGTTACAGGTTGGAAAACAAGTCACAAACTTGGGAATAAAACAAACTCAGATGAGACTGACACATTACGATCAAGCAACAACCTATGTATGCTATCTTTAAAAGAATTAAGAGAAGTATATATCATGACAATAAGGCCAGGATATTCAGTATCACTCTACGGACTAGTGTCATATCGCCAACGTAATTTTCAAGGGATACTTCATATATATTCTTTTAATGTCGTTCTAGAAAAGTTTGTAACATGTTTAGAGACAATACCTCAATCTGGCAACCTTGACACGATTTTGTTTAATCTCCCTGTAAAAAAAAAAACATGGCAGGGATGCCAATGATGAGAGTGGGGAACTGATAGAAAACTAACTATACACAGGTCAAATAAGATATAAAATCTTAATTAAGAAAGGAGAATGATGAGGGAGCTACCTTTTGAATATATCCACCCGTTCCTCCCTTGTTTTCCTTGGTTCTATGTTAGATTCTTCCTGCTGTGGTAAAGTAATGGAATTAGACACCAAATTGAAATTCTTACAACATCAAGTCTAAATAAAAACAGATGATATGCAGTAGCTTACAGGGTGATCTTTATTCTCACTTACTGTTGTGGACTCTTGTTGATCCTGCAATTTGTTATCATATATAAGATTCATAAGAATCAAATTGAATATCACTCACCATCAACTTGGAACTACAAAGAAAAAGATACAACAGGAGCTTACTGGATGAGTTCGGCACTGATCTGTACTCATGATACTTTCCAGACTCTTCTTCTTCTGTCTATACGTTTCTGCAAAGGTGGTTCCAAGATACATATATGAATGAAAATACAAAACCAGTTTGTAGTATCAGTATTATAGTATTCAACAACCAAAACCAACAACAAACTTGGGAAATAAGATTCCTAAACAAACTTGAGCTGGTGTCAGAAACTGATTTAGGAAATCAGTTTGATGTTTCCTAAAAAAGAGCCAACATCCGACGGATACACTTACAGAAATAGTTCCCCAAGATTGTTGCTGTTGGTTTTTGTTGTTCCTGCTAAATTAACCGCATAGTAAAACAACAAAGAAGTATATGGAGCTCCTTTATGCGGTAGCTCCCTCCACGGTCGCAGTTTGGCAGTTTACTGCCCTACATGCAGTTTGGGTCTGTTTGGGCTTACATCGTTAACATACTTTAGGCTTACTCGATACGGGCTAGCCCTATACCATGATAGAATATGGTCATTCAACTCAAAACCAATCCGCAAAGATCGGAGTGGCCCATTCATCTATATATAGGATTCCAGGCTAAGTCTAAGTGGGACCTTTAACAGTATTGAAGAAGGGAAACTGACGAAAGAAATCATCAGTCACGATCGCTAAAGAAGACGATTCTTCAAACACAGTGAGGCGTCCAAGTGTTATGAGCTTGCTAAGTTGCGTGTATGTTTTTGTAGGGATGATAGGAGGACCTTTACTACTTGGACTCTATTTCTTGCGATTGAAACCTGTTTATTAACAAACACAAAAGAAGCTTATGAGTAGTTTGATTAATTATTAACTCATGATTAGTCAACTTGGTTGGACCATGACTCAAATATGAAATGGGTCATTTTGAAAACCCTGTGGTTCCACTTCTGGAGATAATTAAGAAATAACACTGCATGATGAACCACATAATGTACAAACTTTCGTATTGAAAAAGTTAGAAAGATATTTTTGGTGAATAGTTTTCCACACTCAACTGGTGGAGATACTTCTGATATTTATACTAAGATAATGAATCTCAAGTTGTTACAATTTGTTACATTGTTGAACATAAATAGTTGAATAACGAGAGAATAGCTAACAAAAGTAGAACTAGTTATACGCCTTATTTGATGTTCAATTGAAGTCTTCTCTTGACCGACAATCAGTCTCATCCGATATGCTTATTTGCTTAACACCTCCCCTCAAGTTGTACTTGAGTTTGCGAATGTGCAACTTGTCTCGTAGAAACTGGAATCTTGGTGATGACAAACCCTTTGTGAAGATGTCTTCCAATTGATCTTTTGAGCAGATAAAAAGAACATGTAGTTATTTACTTGCAACCCTTTCTCTGAAAAATTGATAATCAATTTCTATATGTTTCGTTCTTGCATGAAACACAATATTGGCCGTGATATACGTAGCACCCAAGTTATCACACCATAGAATAGGAGTATACGATGAGACACCTAACTCACGCAGAAGAGATTGTATCCAAATTAACTCAGATGTAGCAATTGCAATACCTCTGTATTCGGCCTCAGTACTGGATTTGGATACCGTTCTTTGTTTTAGTGCACTCCAAGAAACTAAGTTGCCACCAAAATAAACACAGTAGCCACTTGTTGATCGACGATCGTCTAAACTGCCTGCCCAGTCTGCGTCGGAGTAGGCATGTAAACTAAAGTCTTGAGATGGCCGTAGATGAAGACCATAATTTACAGTATCTTTGAGATAACGAATTATTCTCTTAACAAGTTCCCAATGTTCTTCATAAGGATCATGCATGTATTGTCATACCTTATTTACAACAACTGAGATATCCGGCCTTGTAAGATGTAAATACTGCAATGCCCCCACAACACTACGGTATAAAGTTGGATCACTAAACTTTGCAGAACCACCCTTCTGTATCTTCACATTAGGCGCCAATGGTGTACAAACAGGCTTTACTCCATCTAGTTTGGTACGTTGAAGTAAGTCAGCTACATATTTTCTTTGGGTAAGCACCAGTTCTTGGTCTTGGCGAATCACTTCAACTCCCAAGAAAAAGGACAAGTCTCCCATGTCCTTGATGGAAAACTCAGATCCCAAATCTGCAATAAGCTTTTGAATGCTAGAAGGATTAGAACTTGTGACAATTATGTCATCAACATACACCAGTACATAAGTTGTTGATGCTTTGGTTTTTAGAACAAAAAGAGAACTATCTGCAATGGATGCTGTGAAACCTAACTGAAGAAAATATGTACTTAGCCGTGAAAACCAGGCCCTAGGCGCCTGCTTAAGCCCGTACAAAGATTTATGCAGCCGGCAAACATGGTCTGGGTAATTCGGATCGACATAGCCTGCCGGCTGTTTCATATAAACCTCTTCTTCCAAGTTTCCATGCAAAAAGGAATTCTCTACATCCAATTGTTTCAATGACCAATTATTCATTACTGCCAGAGATAGCACAAGACAAATAGTGTAAGGTTTGATTACAGGGCTGAATGTCTCCCCATAATCAATTCCCTCCTGCTGGTTAAATCCTTTTGCCACCAATCCTGATTTCCACTTATCAATGCTGCCATCAGGGTTCTGTTTTACCCTATAGACCCATTTCGATCCTACAACGTTCATGCCCTTCTTATACTTCACTAAAGAGAATGTACCATTCTGAATTAGTGCATTTACCTGAACATCCATAGCTTTCTGCCACTTTGGGATCTTATTATCAACTGAGAAGCATGTTGGTTCCATGAAATCTTTTTCTGATAACAGATGTTTTGTAGTAGTTAAACAAAGTTTTTGAATCGGTTTTGTAATGCCTTCTTTTTCCCTCGTCACCATTGGATGAGTTGTAGTTGTACTTAGGACAACTTGTTCGTTAGCAGTAGAAGAATGATGCACTGATGAGCCAATAGATGATGAAAAATCAGGAGGAGTAAGCTCAGGAGATGGTTGTTGCTGTGGAGGAGATATAGTTATAGGAGAAACTGACGGAGAGGCTGTGATAGGCTGTCTTGCTGGTGACGACACTTGAGAAGCATGTGAATGCGTTGGGGTGTGAACATCATCAGCTCTCTGTAATAATGGTAAGCTACCATGTCTAAAATATTTTTTAATTAAGACACTTGTGCTAGTTGGTGGAATACCTGGATTTGGCACCGGAGGCTGCTGCTGGAGAAATAAGAATGGGAAGGTAGATTCTTCAAAGAGAACATGTCTGGAGATGTAGATTATGTTTGTTTGCTGATGCAGACACATACATCCCTTGTGTGCATTACTATATCCAATAAAGACACAAGATAATGACCTTGGTTCAAGCTTGTTGTGATTATATTGTCTGAGACAGGGATAAGCTAGACAACCAAAAACTCGCAAGAAAGAGTAGTCTGGTGATTTTTGAAACAACAACTATAGTGGGGTTCTGTTTTCGGAGCTTGATTTAGGAAGTCTATTAATAAGAAAGCAAGCTGTGGTGAAGGAATCTGCCCAAAATGACACGGGCATGTGAGCATGGAATAGTAGAGCCAAACCAGATTCAGTGACATGCCTAATACGGCGTTCTGCCAAACCATTTTGAGGGGAAGTATGCGGACACGAAAATCTGTGTTGAATGCCTAAGTCATTGAGATATGATGTAAACTTCTTATATTCTAAAGCATTATCGGATTGAAAAGTTTTTATTTTGTGATCTGTCAGGTTTTCAACTTGTTTTCTAAAGAGAATGAAGGTTTGTAAAGCATCTGATCTTTGAACTAAAGGAAAAACCCACGTATAATGCGAATAGACATCCATAAACAAGATATAATAACGAAAACTAGTTCTGGATAAAGTAGGAGAAACCCAAATATCTGAGACAATCAAGCTTAAAGGCTTGTCATAAACAGTTTTGCTTAGGGAAAATGGTAACTTCTTACTTTTACTAACATGGCAAGAATGACAAAACTCAAAACTTTTATTTTGTACTGGAAGGGAAAATTGTTGACATATCTTTGAGACCATACGTAGCATTGGATGGCCTAATCTTTGGTGCCAAAGAGGAAGAGAAGAAGAGACCAGTGCTTGTGGTTGAATTGGATGATCTTGCAGATTAATGCCTTCAAATATATATAGCCCATTATTATTGAGTCCTCTCAACAGCGTTACCCCCGTGCGCTTGTCCTTTACAACAAAAAACAATTTATGAAATTCAAAATAGACATCATTGTCATTACAAAATTGTGTAACTGACAATAAGTTCGTTTTGATTTGAGGCACATGATAAATATTGTTAAGGTGAAAGGATCTTGACTTAAACATGAAGGAACCATTACCAATGTTTGAAATTTGCAAGGCATTACCATTTCCAACATGAATTTTCTCAGTTCCAGTATACTTATGTGGAATTGTCAGGTTGCGCAAATCTGCCATCAGATGATAGGTGGCACCAGTGTCCGTCACCCATTGATTATCACCAGTTCCTTTAGGTAGTGCGACATAAGGTGCCGGTGGTTGTTGAGCATTGTTGTTTGGCTACACCATATCCTGTATTTTCCAACATATCAATTTCGGAAGTGTGCAACGGATATTGGCGTTGCAACCTTGTGCAACGCCAATATCCGTTGGACACCGAAAAATACGTTGGTAAAAATAGATAATAAAAGCAAGGTAAATAAAATCAATGGACCAACGGTTGTTAAACATATAGAAACGTTGGGTATCGTTGGTAAATTTGTAATGTTGGACATTTCCACGGGCTTTCAGTAGTCTTTTTTATTTAATCTTAATTTCTTTTATTTGGGACTTAACAGATAATTCTCTTTTTCTCTCTCTCGTTTTTTCTATTGTTTTTCTCTCTTTCAGATAACGGAACCAAAACCCTCAGAGATGAAAACCTTTCTCTCAGATTCACAATTAAATCCAAAATCTCTTTAGGTTTACTAACAAATCAAAACTTGAGTTTCAGTAATCAAAATCTAGAAATCTCGATCTATCCTCTAAAACCCTAAAAAAAATCCTAAACCTAGAATCCAAAATCAATTTTGTTCATGAAATTCGAAATCAATTCATCTGATAGTTGATTATCATCAGGTATAAACCGTTATTTACTAGTATTGTTGTTTAATTTTGATTTTGTTGGTTATCTTCTGATCTATTTCTTGACCTAACTCTGTGAAGTTGAGTCTTATTGCATGTACAGATTTACATTATGTAATTTTAAAAAATGGGTGTATTTAGATTTTAGTTTAATGTGTTTATTGAAGTTGTTATGGTTTTTTGAAGTTAGGGATTTTACTTTGACGTTTTGAAGTTAGGGATTCTACTTTAACTTGTGATGTTTTTTTTTTCTTTTGGTATTATATAGAATTTCAGGGCATGGGTGTGTTTTATTGACGGTAGTGGTTTGTGTATGCGAAAATGTTTAACAAATCATTATTACATGTTTTCTTTAAGAATGATGTATGAGCTTTTCATTCTATGCAAATATGTTTATGATGTGTAAATGTTTTCCAGCTATAAGAATTTCTATGTAAAGTGGTGACACAGTCTAAATATTTGTCATTTTTTTAGTAGTCTTCAACCTAATGTTTGGTAGGAAGTGGCGGCTGTATGCACAGGCTTCCCATGGCTCACACAATTTTATTTTTTTGAAGGTAGTAAATGATAGGCTAGTTTGATCGAACTAAGCTACAAATAGATTCAAGCCAGGGTAGGAATTTACAGTGAATCCAGGGTAAAGAGAAGTTGTTCTTTTCTTCAATTAATTCCTTCGAAAATCAGTAGAGTGGTGTTTTCTATTGAATGCACTCAAGTGTTTGATAAAATTACTCATCCAACTTTTTTTTCTTTGATATGTAAAATTGATATTATGGTTTGGCTGAATAGATTTTATATTTTATTCATTGCCACAGAGCTGCTTGTGGATTTTTGTAGGAGGTCTGGTAAACGGAGGCCCGAACAAATAATAATTTTCAGGTACTCTGTTATTTCATAATGTTTTGCACCATCTTGCTTTATCTTTTTCGTTCTAGTTATGGTTCATGCATGTTTCATGTTTGTTTTTTTCATGTTTGATTTCAGGGACTGGGAAAGTGAGTCCCAGTTTATCCATGTTCTGGAAATTGAGCTAATAAACCAAATCATAAAGGTGAGCTTTTGATTGTTGATACTCTCTGGGTAAGTTGTTTGGTAGACCAAAATATCAACATTAAGTTCTCTTTGTTGTTGTAGCATGTAGTCTTGCGAGTTTATGGATAGGGATTATCCCAGGTCTCCCGACAAGAGATGGAAGCCAAAGTTCACAGTGATTGTTGCGCAAAAAAATCATCACACCAAATTCTTTCTGAACGAATCTCCTAATAATGTTCCACCTGGTTAGGATAATCTATGAATCAATTTATGTCATTTCTTCCCTATATTTTTTCAAATGTTGTAACATATTTTTCTGCGCTTTCGCAGGTATAGTTATTGACACACAGATATGCCACCCCCGCAACAATGATTCCTACTTATGAGCACATGCTGGAATGATAGGAAGTTCCTTGCGTACTTAATTACAGTTGTTCTAAATGCTTCTTGTAGTTCACCACTGTTAAGAAATGGAAGCTAAAGTTAGCATTACTCCCAATAAACTTGAGCCACATTGAGAGGTGGGTGTGCAATTCCACCCCCTTAAATGTGAGCTGGCAATCCTAATTTAAGCGAATTTTCCCCCATTTTAACTATTTTAACCCTTTTTCACCCCCTCAAATGTGCACTGATTGGTAACTTGCCCACCCATTTATAGAATTTAGGCTTCGCCCTGGTAGTTAATATTAGCTGATTGAGGGAAATTGATGAGCCAAATTTTCAGCATATTTCTTGGGTTGCTAATAATGTCTTTGTCCATCAGGAAACACATTAAAGAGCTCTTGCGCATATCAGGTGGAAACACATTGAAGAGATCTTGCGCATATCAGCTGGCTCCTACATTACTAACACACTGGTCCATGAAACAAGCTAGAATCTTCAGGTACTGAAACCTACGCCATTTACATTCTCCCGGTAGATGAAAATATGTATGATAACCCTCTTTTACATGTACCTTCTTGTGATGCTAGACTCGGGACTTATGATTTAATTTTATTTCTGCTTTTATCGTCTTTCTTCATGGCAGGTGGAACTTAATAGCACCGGATCAGCATTTTGAATATCATGTCCATAAAGTGGGAAGTTTATTACTGAACTACAAGATCATGTCCAGAGGTATCATTTTGAATATCATACTCCCAATCACACATATATTACCAAAGTGGAAGTTCATAGAGCAAGTGCATTTTAAACAGTATGCTTAGTGGCTACTATTTGATTTCCAGATGTTGTGTGCATATTTTGGCTGCTATAAGAACTCTTTCCCCAGTAATATAACAAAGTTGCATATATGTATACTGTGTATTAGCATGCGCTATCATGTATACCTTGCTTAGATGGTTTAGCTGATTAACCATCTTCTAGGAGATGATCATGATGGGTCTTCAGTTCTAATTGGCAGATATTTATCCTCTAGCTTTACTTTTCATATTTATCATGTCCAGGGTAACTGGTATGAAAACGTGCATAAATCTATCTGAAGTAGCATCCAACTACACTTGATAAGCTATTCCTATCTAATTTTATTTATGAATTGATTAACTGAGCAAAGCATCCAAAGAGTTAATCTTTGTAGTTGATCTTGTACAACGATTAACTAGCATTATTTTAATTATTTTTTTGCACCCGCTACAAGTTTTACATCTAGGAGGGGCTATGTGAAATCAAATTCCATTCACAACCTCACAAACATTCTTGGTAGCTTTTCAAGTACCTCCAAAGCATGTTTGATAGCTTGTTTAAGGTCTGAGGTCATTTAATTATGTGATTGCCTTTGAAGTCTAATCTGGGACTATTATGATGGTTTCAGTGCAGCGACAAGTTGGGGATAAGTCTTGAACTTGGTTCTTTCGCTTCCGGTGTTATGATTTCAACAACTGATCTTGCACAACATACACTTGAACAAGTTAGATCAACTTGTTTTCTTACCCAGAGGTTGTAAGCTTATAATCCTCCATTCTTCTGTCTATATGAGAGTTGTTCTTGTACTTGAGTATGTAAGAATTTGATATGTCGCTTTCATGATTTGTGTTTACATTTTCGGAAGAATGCATTAAGTGTCATGAAATGTTGTCTCATCATCTTTGTATTTTTTGGCAGGTTGAACCAATTCGAAACTTCTTTGCTGCTCTTTTCCTTGCTAGCATATGAATGCTTATCCATGTTCATTTCCTTTTTCATCATGTTGATATTTTACTAGCTTCAGTTATACTTGTGATCATTATTAAAATTGTCGTGACTACCCTAGTCATATATTAAAGGTTTTGGCTGTAGCAACAAGACTTCACTACTGGTAAGCTATTTCTCCATTGCTTTAGTCCGCCCTACTTATGAGCTGTTTTTTGCAATTTTGTGTTCTTGTTTACTCAAAGGACTTAGTTCATTCCTATTCGTAGGTTGGGATGTCCCTGGCACAGATTGGAGAATTTTCTTTTGTTCTTCTCAGCCGCGCTTCAAACATTCATTTGGTCAAGGTATTTGTTACCTCATGGTCGTTGATTCTTAGATTAGTTAGAAAGAAGTCTGAGGGTAAAGTTCTGCAATTCGGCTGGAACCTAACTTTGATTCTTGTAATTTTTCAGGGAAAGCTATATTTGCTCCTTCTAGGAACAATAACTCTTAGTTTGGTAAGTTTATTCTTCTCATGCACAATTCTACTAACCATTGTCAAATGAAAATCCAGGAGCTTATGCCATTTACATAAGAATCAAATCAGATTTTAGCTATTTCTCCCAATTCTGTTCTAGTTTCCTAGCTAGACCAAGTTAACTGATAGGAATCAGCTGAAAATTTTTGATTCTGTTTTCCTCATCGGATCTGACATGATTGAGAATTGAGAGGTGACCAGATCCAATAATCCAAGTTCTGGTTTCATCTCGAGTATTTGAAGTTTCTGTACCGAGGCATCAGTGCATGTAAAGATCTGATGCTCCAGTTCCTCTTTAGATCTAATACTCCAGGTCGAAACTGATCATCTGAGATTTAATCCTCAGGTGACAACTCCTTTGCTTTTCAAGTTGATTCCTGCTATTGTACATCTAGGAGTACTGCTGCGGTAGTTCTCTCCTGATATCACTCAAAACGATATAAGTCTTCCTTACCAATCAGAATAGCTCGTATACCATAATTTTGGTATTACAGTCCAATTTTATAGAGCTATTGTTAAATCATGTTTTTTTCTGGTTTTGTTCTTTTTCAGATTGGGTATAAAAGCGATATCCTTCGAAATGACAGTGCTAAGAGAATTACGCTAATGGTCCATAGCTCTCACGACTCGTGAAATATAAAAACATGAACAAGAAATGATGCTTATGATGGACTTCATTATATGGCTTCATAATACACTCTAAAAGGCTGCGTAAAATCCGAGAGGGAGGTTATATTTGAGTCGGACTTTTTTACAGAACCCGAGAACTTCTCTAATCTCATCTCTGTCATATATAAAGATCAAGGAGGGGATACAAAAAGTACAGGAAAAGCTCAAACTTCCAACCAAAAAAAGAAGTGAGAGCTTATAGATGAAAGAAGGCTTGTGATGATGGGATTTAAACCCGAAGCACCAATCTCTCTGAGGTGAAGTCATCATACTAATTTTCTTCTTAACCAATTTTGTGTAAATTAGATTCTAGCGTGTAATGTAATTATTTTATTTATTGTGTGGCGTAGTTGATTAACTTCCTCAAACTACACTGAGCTTCCTCGATTTTATTGGAATCTCAAGGATCGAGGTTTGAATATCATATTTATATGGCATTAGAAATGCGATAGGCAGTTGGGAGTTGCAACTAAACTTGTGATAGCATCATATTATCATGGTCTAGAGACCATTTTCAAACTAGGAAGGCTTTCTGCAACAATACTCGTTCTCTTCATAAGGTGCTTATCCACGCATACCTTTGCGATTGCACTACCATTGTCGTCGCCATGGGATCACATGTTCTTACTTTGTTTACATGAGTTTGTTTCTGATTTACTGGTGATCTGGTGAGGTTCGAGTTTCCATGTTTGGTTTTATGGGTTACCTGAACTTGCTAAATCAGCTTCTTGTACTTAAACGGTGAAATAACAAATAATTTCTATTTGTATTGTAGGTAAGAATGAGTTTCTAGTTCATGCATGAGGATTATTAACCAAATTCTTGTTTGGGTTGTTTCTTTTATAGGCGATTCTTGGTGGAACGGTTCAAGCCGCAACTCTTACCAGGGATGATGTTCTCAAGGTATGTGGAGTTCTTGCTATTACTTTATTAGATGGAAGATCAATTTATCGTGTCTGGAAACTATGGGACAAATCCTGAACTTCCCATCTGTAGTTCTCTGCTCATAATTTTTACGATGACCATATCTATATGTAGTATTTTTTATTCAGTTATGTATTCAGAACTTATCCCTGGGAACGTAATTTTATCCCGGTCTTGGTTGCAGGTTCCTCTATGGTTTTGCACCAATCAATTATTCAGTTAATTTTATCCCGGTCTTGGTTACAAAACTTATTAAGTTATATATGCTTGGTGGTTAACCACTGGTTTTTCACCAATCCTTAATGTTCTCATATTAGGGAGTTTTCTCAATGGTCTTGGAGTAGGGTTCATAAGCTATCTGAATATACTTTCCTCTATTTAAAATAATATTTTCCTCACTCTACTTATTGTTGTTGACATTATTTGGTTCTAATAGGGCATGTATGGAGCTCCTCTTTATATTGCTGAGACCTACCCCTCTCAGATTCGTGGAAAACTTATATTTATAAAGGAAATCATGGTAGTTTCTGGGATACTGGTAAGGTTCTATAATCTATATATATATAAGTAAATCAAATGAACTGGATGTATACCGGTTTGAAGTATTTTCGTTCATTTGATCCAATGATATTCACTACTTTTCTTTTCTTCCGTTCAGTTAGGTTATCTCGCTAGAAGTGTTGAGATTGATGCCATTGGAGAGTGGCGTTAGCTCCTGTAGCACTCTTAATGGGATTAGGCATGTGGAGTTTTCAAGCATCTCCAAGATGCTTGCTTCTCAGAACAGTTCATGGTAGCGTCATTACTAGAGTACAAGGAGAAAGCCATTGCAGGATTTAGCAGGTTGAAAGGTCGGCCTGCTGGTGATGAAGTATATGAGAAGCAAGTAGAAGAAGCTCTTGTCTCGTTGAAAGAGGCCTACGCCGATCAAGAGTCTGAAGGCAGTCTTTGGGAGGTGTTTCGAGGGCTAAGTTTAAAGGCAATCGATATTGGCGTAGGTTTAGTCATTTTTCTGCAGGTACATTTCATATTCTGACTGTTTGTTGTAATTCTGTATACATAAATAAAATGGTGTGATTTGGTGGTGACGATAGAGACAAGTTTGTTTGTTTCGTACATTTTTTCTATTGAAGTTTTGTTATATGTGTTTGTGTAACTTGTTGATTCATATATTTATTACAAGATGATATATATGAATATATCTTGATGGATTATGATAGTTGATCTACAATGGTATATGAATGTGAAGAATATATTTCCAGGTGCAGAAATCCGTCAGAATTATCATCGGAATTCTATTTTTCACCTGGAATTATCATCGGATTTTTTTTTTAATCAGTAAACAGGTTTGCAATGTATATAAGTGTTGCTCAAATTAGAGTAATACGTTGCCTAAATTATTGTAACCGTTGCAAAAATTATAGAATCCGTTGCTCAACAAACGTTGGTAATCTATTTTAGCAACGTTTATATACGTTGCACAAATTAATTTGACCAACGTATTTTGGCGTTGCACCAAAATTTTCTACGCCATATTCCCAACAGATATTAGCGTTGGTGAAATTTATTTGCAACGCGTATATCCGTCCAAAATCGGATGTTTTGGTGTAATTCTCATAGCGGAACCAACATATATCTCCAAGATGACCTTTCTTTTTGCAGATCTGACATTTCTCATCAGATTGGTTGCTTTTCTGGGATTGGTTATTGCGACGATTTGGATGATAGCTGTTGTGCTGAGGTGACCCTCTGTTCTGGTAATTGAACCTCCTCGAATCCGGTTTGCTTGAAGATGCAGAATTTGAAGCAGCTACATTAGTAACAGGAGACTGCAACAATAATGATTGCTGCTCGAGCCGCATATCAAAGGTGAGGAGATGTGAATAGAAGGTATCAATGTTCAGCCCTTCCATCGTACTCAAAGCAATTACAATAGGGTCATAACTTTGGTTAAGCCCATTGATGATTGCTTGCTTCTTCTCATCTGAAGGCACTGTGTAACCTGATTCTGCTAATTGAGAAAACAAAGTTTTAGCCTCATTTAAATACGCTTTTAGAGTTTTATTACCTTTGGACAAGTTATGAAGTTGCCTCTTGAAACTCATCTGATGAGCAAACATTTTTGGTGCAAATTCCAATTCCAGTTTATCCCAGATTTCTTTTGTTGTTTCAAGACGTGCAACGGTGCTTAAGACTTCAGAAGTTAAAGTTGAATTCATCCATCCAACTATCAAAGAATCTTGTTGTTCATACGCAGTGAATTCAGGATTAATTTCCTCACTGTTTGGCAGGGTTCTTGCTGGTGTTTGTTTGCTTCCATCTATGAAACATGTGAGATCATAACCCTTTAGGATAGGTTTAAATTAAGCCTTCCAAAGTAAGTGGTTTGTCTCATTATGCTTGAGGGTAACCATATGGTGGATTTGTACTTGACGGAGATTGTTTGTAGTGTCTTCCATTGTTGGTAATTAGGGTTTTTGTAGATTTGTGTGTTTTTTTTGTATTTGCGGAAGATGGCTTGGATCAAAGGCTGATACCAAGTTAGAAAGATATTTTTGGTGAATAGTTTTCCACACTCAACTGGTGGAGATACTTCTGATATTTATACTAAGAGAATGAATCTCAAGTTGTTACAATTTGTTACATTGTTGAACATAAATAGTTGAATAACGAGAGAATAGCTAACAGAAGTAGAACTAGTTATACGCCTTATTTGATGTTCAATTGAAGTCTTCTCTTGACCGACAATCAGTCTCATCCGATATGCTTATTTTCTTAACAGAAAACAAAAACCCTTAATAGGAGAATATTGAAAAGTAGGAATTAAAATGTTGCAAATAACTTACATGTTAAGGTGAGTGCTCAACGGGATGTGTTTACTGGTAATGAAACTGAGAAGTTGGTGTTTGTGATGGGTTTCTTGAATGAGTTTGATGATATGGTTCCAAGAAAATTAGTCATTTCCATGGTAATCAACAACGTCTCTCGGTTGTGTGGATAGTGTTTAATCAGTAGACAATATGTATATAAGAATGGCTCAACTCTTTGTATATAAGAATGACTCAACTCCAAAAATTTGTTTCCTTATGTGGTGCGCAGTTCATGGAAGACTCAACTCTTTGGAGATGTTGAATCGAAAAGGTATGAATTTGTATAATTCCTGTATTCTTTGTGGTGACAGCAGTGAGACACAAGATCATATACTACTCCATTGCAAGGTTGTGTATCATATTTGGATGGCTCTCACTCCAAAAAAAGACTGGGCATGGGTTTTTCCAGAATCTTTGAACGCTCTTGCTGTTTCTTGGTCGAGCAATTGTATCCAAAGTAACTCAGGGAAAGATATATGGAACCTCATCCCTGCAACAATTATCTGGACTTTATGGAATGAAAGAAACTGTCGTACTTTCAATGATGACTACAACTTCAAGACCGACACAGAATTAATTGACAATGCCAAAGTCCTAGTCCTATCTTGGGCTGCTGCGGATGGGAAGAGAATTCACACAAATTTCTCTCATGCAGTGATTAATTGGAAAACTGTATTTTATTGATTTTTTTTTTTTTTGATTGTTTTTTTTTTTTTTTTGGTGTGATTGTTTTTTGTTTTTATTTTTTTAGCTACAGCTTATAGCTTTTTGTACATTCTTCTTCTGTTTTAATAAAATCTCTCTTCCAATCAAAAAAAATGTATATAAGAATGACGTTTATAAATGAATAAATTTCTTATTTTTCTTTGGTAATGGTTGCAGAATTAATTATTATCTATTGTCATGCACTGGTACCACTACTTATAAGAAGTAGAAATTTCAAAACTAGTGCAACGTGATCACGCAAATGAGAAGAAGAAGAAAGTGAAGAAGTAACAAAGTGGACTTAGAAGTTGTTATTGATGAGTACACGCGTTCATACATCATAAAAACAAAAGACAGATGGATTTTTGTGAGTATCCATGAGTCGGTTGCCTGCACCTTCCCATGTTACGAGATCTAGACTGTTTTCGAGTAGACGAAATGTTTTTGTAAATTGGCGGAATATGGAACCTGAGAATGTCATTGTGAATGCAACGATTGGTTTGCTGGATCCATAAATAGGGCTCCGTATAAGGAACCTGAAATTTACTCGCAAGGATTTGTTGGGCTACTGTATATCACTCCTTACGGATAGGCCCAGCGGTTTTCCCATATGGGTGTGCCTATCGGAGTATCGGTCTAGACTCTAGTACGCGTTAAGTTTCTCTTTTGTGAACTTAGCAAAAAAAAAATTTCTCTTTTGTGACGCAAGAAAGTTAAGCTTTATAAATTAAAAAAACAAAAAGAAACCAAGCCAAAAAGGTTAGAATTAGAAGAATTAATTGGGGATATGGAAATTAATTGGGGGATATGAATTACTTCCCCCAACCCATGGTGTGTGTTAAGGGGTGATTTTTGGTTATGAATATACTAAAATACCCTTCCCTCAAAATAAAAAAAAAAACTTAAAATCAAAAAACAAAATCATATCCCCCATTTCCATCTCCACTTCTTCCCTCAAAATAAAAATTAAAAACTTAAAATCAAAAATCTAAATCATATCCCTCATTTCCATCTCCACTTCTTATTAATCTTATTTAGGGGTAGTGTTTTGAAACCCAAATATTCTCCATTCCCTTTCAAATTCTAAACTCTCCCCACTCTATATCAAATTCTCTTCACCTCACTTTGGAAACGATTTTTTTTTTATTCGGAAGTGATGAAGATCATCTTTGAAAAGTGATGATGACCATGCCGAATTGATGAAGACCATGCGGTGCCGGGTTCCGCATATGGTCTTTATCAATTCCGGCATGGTCTTCGTCACTTCCATTTTGAATTTTTCCTGGCTTTAAAAAGCTTGAGTAAGCATGGTCGGTTGATATGAAGACCATGCCGGTATTTTTTCCGGCATAGTTTTCATATTTATTTCCTATGCAGAAAAACAATACCGGCATGGTCTTCATATCAACTGACCATGCTTCATACCAAGCTTTTTAAAGCCAGGAAAATTCAAAATGGAAGTGAGGAATACCATGCCGGAATTGATGAAGACCATATCTTGAACACGATGCGACATGCCCCGATAATTTCCTATCAATGCCGGTAGTCAAGTGAAAAAAATCAACATTCGGATACTTTTCATTACTGTTCCGGCATAGGTATTTAAGCAAAATACTATGCCGAACAGGTCTTATGCCGCTCGAAAAAACTATTACCATGCCGGTTCTGTTCAAAACCAGAAAAAAATCAACATTCGGAAGATCAAAACCAGGAAAAAAATCGTCCCCGAACCCCCCGGATAGTGGCAAACAATTTATGAACATTTCCAACAATTGCCGGCATGAGTTTTTGGTTGAATACCATGCCGTCACCAAGCTTTTTCAGCTGCAACAATGGTGGATTCAAAGAAAAAAAATCAAATTTTCAACCTCTTATTATCGCAATTCTCTCATCACAATCATCTTCCCATTTTCAAAAAAAGAAATTCCTCTCACATATTTTTTTCCCTCCTTCTACTCTCACCCAAACACAAATAAAAATACACACTAATTTATCCCCCAAATACTTAACATTTTACTAATTATACTTAATCACTAATCCTAATTAGTGGGGGCTAGATTAGGAATTAAAAAAAATTACATAGGGGGTCACCCAGAATTGCTATTGGGACTCCTATTTTGTCTTGTAGCTATATCCCCCAATTAATTCCCATATCCCCCAATTAATTCTTCTAGAATTACAACACTTTTTTTTTTGAAAGTCCAGGTATAATTTTTTACTTTTTTTGATGGAAAAAGGAAAAAGAAAAAATTAAATTAAAACTGAGTCTCACCAAAAACACCACTCCAATTTCGGGGTGTGAAGAAAAACCGGAACCGCGGTTTTAACCCACAATCGTCAGCAAAATTGCGGGTGAAAATTAATCCGTAAGAGTCTATGGGCCGGTTACGGTTGAGTTTTCAAATCCACAAGGTTTAGCGGTTTGGTTGCGGTTGGTTTTGTAAATCCGCGGATCAAACCGCACCGTAGGGTAGTAAGGGTATTTTATATAATTACTAAGTATAATATTGGAAGTTTGAGTTTTATATATAAACATTTTTATCCTAGAGAAACTCAGAAAAACACAGTACTCTTTTTACCTTCCGTTGTTGCAAGAATTAGTACTTTTTTGTTTCCATCAAAAAAACCCAATACTCTTTTGTGTTACCAGTACTATCTTTTGTGTTAAAATTTCTAGATTTCTAGTTTCTTAACTTAGTATTTCTATTTATATTACTTTTTTTTTCTTCTGAATAAATCCACGGTTAATCCGCAACCGGCCCGTATCATCCGCTAATCCGTGGATGAGAAATCCGCGGGTGATTGGACCGGACACGGTTTGATTTTCCAAAACCGCAACTTTTACGGTTTGGTTGCGGGTGACTCCTAATCCGAGAAGAAAGCAGATAACCATATCAAAAGTTTTACGGTTTGGTTGCACACCCCTACTCCAATTACATATCAAAGAAGAAAGCAGATAACCATCAAAAAGTTTGGTAGACAAAGCACATTTGAACATGGTGTATTTAACAGACACTTTTTTTCATCTGGCACCGAGCCTCGAACCCGCGACTTTGTGGTTAAATGGCACAAACCATGCCACTAAAGTCACGGAGGCGTTGGTGTGTATTTAACGGACACAATCAACTGCTTAACATGTCTCTTCTTGTTGGATTAGAGCATGTTCTTCCTTTCCCTCCAAATTTTCCACCAAATGGAATATAGAATCATACCCCAAATCTTCTTGACCATCTTCCTACCTTTGTTATTTTTCCACTCCCAAATGGTTGATCTAACACCCGTTGAAAAGGTCTATTTCATCCCAAAACTCTCCAAGAAACAGTTCCATACATTAGAGTATCTCCAATAGAAGGTGTAAAAAAATTTATGTGTCATTTTAATTTAGTCCTTTTATTTATGGGGTCTACACATAGAGTAAATGTAAGGACCCGCAAGCTCGTTAACGCTATTAGACCAGTCAAGAGACGTCTTAGCCGCTAATGACTCGATTAGTTTAACACGAACGTTAATTCATATAAAGTACTCTAACAATGATTTAGATACGAAACTAGTACCGTTGAATAGGTCTCGAAAAATTACGCGGAATGGACTACTCGAGCGTGTCAATCGGTTATCATACGAAGAAGATATCTGTTATATTAGGTGAAGGGTAAATTGGTCATTTCGCATTAAAGTGTTATCAACACCCGACTTTTCTTCTCAGGGCACCCTCTGTGGATAATTCAAGAGAAAATTCGATAAGGTCGAGAATTTCTATTTCTCTTTCATTTTCTTTTATTCTTCTTCTTTCTTCTTTCTCTTTCCCTCTTTTCTTCTCTGCTTCTTTTGTTCTTCGGTCGAGTGAGGATTTGAGAAATCAATTTAGTGACCGAGAGATCGAATAAAGAGGGGAAGAATTATGTAGTATCTATTGGTGGTGGTGTTCGATTGAAGTTTGAAGAAGATTAAAAGAAAAATGAATCAGGAAGAAGCAAAACTAGGGTTCGTAGAGTGGATTGATGTTCTGAAGATTTTGAAGTTGATGTATAGAACTACTGCAAGATAAGGAAGCATGGGTTATCGTTTAATTGAGTCTTTGTTGTTGATTTGGTGGTGAATCGAGAAAGTTAGGGTTTCTCAGATGTTTGAATTAAGGTTTGTAATAATTTATGATAGTATATGAAGTTGATGAGCTAGAGGATCGAATTAATGATGGGTTATGTTGATATGAAGAATTGAGTTAATGTTCTTGGTTTGAATCAGAGAAGTTTTAGAGATAGAAAAATAGGAAATCAGTTGGGAAGTTAGGGTTATTGATTTGCTTGAGGGTTTGTGTGAAATTGAAGATGAAATTGAAGGTTTAGAAGTCTGATTGAAGATGGGTTTTTCTCGAATTAGAAAGTAAGGTTGTTTCTTTTGAATTAGAGTTAGGGTTGTGTTCTGTTCTTCCCCAAAATTAAGAATTAGGGTTTGTAGAACGATTGAAGTTGTTGAGCAATCAGATGAGATAAAATATGGGTTTCGATGATTGAAAGGATTACAGTGGAGTTGCAGGTGAGGTCTTAATCTCAGGTGATGATTGATTTTCGGTCTAGACAGATAATTCTGGGGTTTCAGTTTAAGTGGTTGGTGAAGTAACAATTCAAAGAGTACTAGATATTGGGTAAGCCTTTGTATTGTCTCAATTTTAATATCTTGATTTGAGTGCTACAAATTATTGAGATCATGTGATTATATATGAGTTTGATATGATCTATGGGATGTTGTTGGTGTTGTTTATGTAGTTGGTTTTGAAGGTGGATATGTATTATGGTTTGATGTGAATGTAATTGTGATCTCTAGATGTTTGTGGGTTGTAACTGCAGTTCAGATTTCAAATGGTGGTGCATGTTGTATAAGGTAGATTGGTAATAATAAAGAAGATGTTGTTTGGATTGAAATGGTGTTGTTTTGTTGGTGGTAGTCAAGGTAAGTTGTCGGTGATGTTGGGAATGGTAGTGGTATTAATATGATATAAAAGTTATGTTGTTATTTTGGGATTGAATTACAGTTGTGGACAATGGTGTTATTCTCAAGAACAATGGTTTTGTTGGTGTTGTGTTCAATTGTAGTTGCAGATTAGAAGTAATTGTAACCGAAGTTGGTATGTTGTTTATGAAAGTGAAGTTGAAATGTCAGGGCCAAGAAGTACTGAAAGTATGTGTATAGATGGTGTTGTTAGTTGTGATTCTGGTGGAGTTGACTGAATGAGCAATGGTGTTGTTGAGAGTGGTTTTGAGTTAAAATGATTTGGGTATTGCAGCTACTGCATTTGCAGGTAGGCTAAGCTTACAGTTGTAGTTAAATTATGAAGTTCAACTTAAATTTATGTGTTATTGTTGTATTGAACTTTAGAATCCTATTAGAATGAATAGAATCAGGTTGGTTACATTTTTGAAACTGTTCTTGAACTTAGGCATGTTAGTCATCCAAGTCAGATGTGTGACTAGTTTAACCTTAGATGACTCAGCTACCTGACTCAGTAAACCCTTGACCTGAATCAGTTTTGTTGACTGAGTAGACTCATCGAGTTCCCTGTCTAGACCCGGTTGACTCAGTTGACCGATTATTGTTTGGCTTTGACCTTGACCATTGACCTGACCTTAGACGTTGATTGTTAGAGACCCATTGACTGTTAGATTGACCGTTAGAGACTGTCATTTGACCAGATGGACCAGGCTTTGGATTAATGGACTTGGGCATGGGACTAGTTACCATATGTTGATGATATGGACCACTTGTGGTCCGAATTAGCTTTTGGATTCTTCTACAAAGTTGTAGATATTCATAAGACTTCGTTATTGGAATTTGGAATCATCCTAATTGATATAGTAAACCTTTAGAAATGCAAGAGATGGATAATGAAGATGTGTAGAATCATAAATGGGCCTAGAACCATTAAATATAACTATATGATACTTGTATGATTCTTGTGTGAGCCTTTTGGATAGATTCATAGACTTCGTGTGTGATTAACAATTAGTCTATATTAACAAGGATTGATTCAAAGGATGAACCAGTGGATCTTGGATCTCGAGGTAGGCATGGCTTGTCATCAAAAGAGGTGGGAATACATTTGACACTTTTGTAATCATTATTGTTGTTTTATAAAAGTTTATGCTTAACAAACTCATGCATTGTATGTCCGTGCATTCCATGCTTTGTTTAGAATGCATTATGATAATCCTGTTAATTCTGTGAATCTTTCCACGATTTGGAAAGGACTTGTAATGTGTTGTCAATATGAATTGTTATGGGAAATGAGAATTTCTACTTGTGGTATATAGGATACGCTCCTTCACATTTATACCTACTTTAATTCAGCTTTTATTGTTTAGAGTTGGTCACCATGGTCTTGGTGGCATCCATAGCTATTAGGTGTGAATTGCCGGTATTTAGGGATTCACAACCATATTAGTACATTGTTTGACGAAGGAGTTTGTTCCATATACATGTATGATTATTTCAGTGACTTAGTCACTGTTTAATGTTTCAGAAAAACATGTATTGTTTTCAACTCTTGCCTATGATTACTTAGAAGTTAAATGTTAATTATTCTCACTTCAGTTTCCGTGACAGATCATAGTTGCGCACCGAAAGCTTCAAGGGTTGAGTTCACTAGTTGACTAACTTATGTTATGTTTATTATGTTGTATATTTAATTTGAAAACCAAATGACTATTATATATGTATCATTTGAGAGAAGATCTTGTATATATATTTCTGAGAGGGATTAGTTTTGGGTGTTTTATAACAGATTTCTTATTTGATTGATTCAGTAAATGTTTAGTTTTAGTGCCTCTATATTTAGTTAATCTCTTGGATTAGTCAGCTGTTAGCTTAGGGGGCGCAACAGTAAATATGGGACCTCACATCTAAAATCCATCTCCAACAGTAAATATTTTTTTAAGAAATATAGTGAAAAATATGACATGGAAGTGGAGGTGGAGCCGGAGGTGTATATAACACTTTCTTGAACAACTTCTTATTTAGTAATTGGTCCTTCCTAATTTGTAGGACCCTACTGTTGAAGATGGATTTATACGAAACGAAGGTCTAAAATCCTACGTGTAACTTAAAAAAGCAAAATTCACCCTCAGTTGGAGATGCTCTTAGCGGTTTCTTTGCTGTGAATGAACAAGTGGTCATTAGTTTCCACCTCAACAACACAAAACATACAAGTGGTCACATTATCATCTCTATACAGAAAATACAAGCGTTGGAGCCCCTCTATAACAAAGTGTCCAGACTAAGAAACAAACTTTCAGTGGAATTTTAGGGTCTAGACTTGCTTGTGCGGAAAATACAAATACCCGTCGATGTCTAGAACAGAGTAACAATTAGCTACAGAAAAACAGTTATCTGCATTCCATTGCATTTGACCATTTTCATTAGAAAAGTGACCATGTCAAGCAGCATACACCGTTAATTTCCATATTGGGAAAAAAAGAATCGGGATTACCTCCAAATTTTTGGTGAACTATTTGTCTCCATAAAGCTCTCTTCTCATTTCCA
The DNA here is from genome assembly GCA_023529315.1 of Papaver bracteatum. Lineage (NCBI taxonomy): Eukaryota > Viridiplantae > Streptophyta > Magnoliopsida > Ranunculales > Papaveraceae > Papaver > Papaver bracteatum. Next base: position 72,572 of record JAJJWX010002038.1, on the reverse strand, counting down.
TATCCATTTGCAATGGGTCTGAAGATCAATTGTTAACTTGAAAAATATTCTAATAGCTTTTGAGCTTGTCTCCGGTCTCAAAGTTAATTTCAGAAAAAGCAATGTCGCTGGTATGGGTCATGATCATAATGTGGCTACATGTGCTACTATTTTTGGCAACTTAGTGGAGCTACCTATCAACTATTTTGGTATTCAACTAGGTAGGAAATCCAAATGCAAAGCTTTCTAGGATATTATAGTTCAAAGGATGCAGCAAAAGCTTTCTACTTGGAAGAGAAATTGTCTCTCTATATGTGGAAGGCTTATCATGATAAATAGTGTGTTAGTAAGCCTACCCATTTATTATTTAGTGATGTTTCAAATGCCTATCTCGGTGGTTAAGGAAATTGAGAGGGTCATGATGGGTTTCTTCATATTCTGTAACAAAGAGAAGCTCGGTAGAATGGTCCACGCAGGGCCGTCTAAGGCCTGGGGCAGGATGGTCGACCGCCCTAGGCCGAAATTTTTGAGGGGCCCAAAAAAATGAATACTGTTACGTGTGTTTTACTTTACCCACTCCACGTCTCCACCTGTTTGAATAATTTGCACAAAATAAACATAAAACTATCAACGATGCTACACACCGTGAATTCTCCACCGAAAATTCAACGACACTCACAATCCCAAGGACCCCACCAGGAGACAAGGGGGTGTGGGTTTTTATTTTTCAGTGGGCCCCACCATTTTTTGTGTCTCACGGGGATATCACTGTAAAAAAATCGCGGTGAATCTATGAAAAGAAAATGGGAAGTATTCCGTTCCATTACGATGGGGTGTTTTGCAGCCTGCACTAACTTGCCATATGGGATGTTACGTGGCTTTGGTTAGACATGATTTACATGTATCACCGTAGACAAGAATTAACTACTTAATATGTATCCATTGTGTAGTAAATAATATATTTGGACCGGGTTGACCTTCTCCGTTAGATGGTGGGTTAGCCATGATATTTGTGATACAAATATTGTACAAGTAAAATGACCTAATCCACCTTTTTTTATAGATAAAAATCAAGATTGGTGAATAGTTAAAACTCTGAAAGTGGCATACTTCACAATTAGTAATGAGACCAATTAATAGCTTAGTAATGTTAATTTTTGAATTTTTTTTGGGTTGTACCTATCGAAAGCATTTTTGTTGTTTCGTTAACTGTCAAAAGTTATCCGGTATTTGTTAAATTATAAAATCTTCCCCTTAAAGGCCTTGAAAAAATATGCTCTCACGTTAAACAGTGATGAAACCCTCGCTTCTTATTGGTCTAGAAAGTCCTTTTCTAATGCAGAAGTTATGGTGAAGACACTTGGCATAACTCTATTGGTTGTAATAATTAAAATTTGGTTACAATTTAGATACATCAAATACTTAACTGTCCGTTAGTAACGGTGTTAAGAAAAAAGTAGATGGACAATACTTATGTTCGAATTTAAACTTGAATTATTTAGTTACACCGTGTTTACACCTATACTTAACTGTATTTAGTTAGGGGGGACAAAACTCACGTCCACATCGTTAAATATAAAAAAAAACAACTTAAAACGTCAAACTCAAAAGGAATTCCTATTAAAAAGGAAATCCTTCACACACCAAAAAAAGGAAACCGTAAAAAAAAAAAAAAAAAATGAAAAAGTCAGCAAAATCATGCTGACTTTGATTGATTTCTTAAAAGGAAACCGTGAAAGGAATTCCTATTATGCCGATGGTCATTAGTTTCTTTGATTTCATTAGCAAAATCACTGCCACTTTTACCTACATTATAGCCAGGGTCGTCTCCGAAATTTCAACGACATTGTGCGAAATAAAAAAAAATTATATAATTTTTTTTTTCACACATAAATAAAATCTACTTAATAGCATCGAAGCGAAATAATTTGTGTTGCACAATTTAAGAAAAAAGTATGGTAAAGAGTATTAGGAAGTTGGGAACTTTCCATCAGAAATGAAAATGATAGTAAATTAGTTGGGCCCAATACCGAACACTGCATAAAAATACCCTTCACAAATGGGACGCCTTGTGCGGGAGCACACCTTGCTCCCCTTCAGAACCGGCCCTGATTATAGCCTCGATAATAACTGTAGTTGATTGAGATGAATATGAATTTTACTAACAACTTCTATGCGCGTGGTTGTTTTTTGCAGCGTATATCAACCAGTGAGAGCGAAGAAGACCTGTTTGAGGTAAGGAGCTGGAAATTCTTCTCTTTGAGATGCGTCTCTTGCAAACTTACGTGAGATGCATATCTTTCAAAGTTACATGAGATGCATACATATCTTCCTTTTTTATTTTCTTTTTTCGTTTGAAGTTTCATACGATATTTGGGTATTTGGGTGTTTGATAATCTGTTTGTAATTACTAGATACGATAAATATTACGACTCTTTTTTCCAAAGTAATAACTAAAGAGGCAAAAAATCCACATAAAATAAAAAGAAAAAATAAATATTACGACTCTTTTTTCCAAATTAGTGAACATTAGTTAAATACTTCTCAAAATCCACATATATAAATCACATATTTTCTACAAAAATAAAAGGAAAAAATAAATAACATTTGCACATATTCTTTACCTATTTAATGTATTTGCCCCGCCATACCAAACCAAAAATACATCGACAATGCATCGCCACGAGGCGGGACGAAGCCCAGTGCACACCAGAACCAAAATACATTGCCACGGGGTGGCGCAAAGCTCCGCGCACACCAAATTAAAAACATTGCCACAAGGCGGGGCAGGGCAAAGCCTCGCGCACACCAAGTTGAAAGGAATAATAAATAAAATATGCACAATTCTCCACCTACTTAATGTATTTGCCCGCCACACCAAATCAAAAATACATCGTCACGGGGCGAGGCAAAGCCAAATAAAAAATGCATCACCACGGGGCAGGACGAAACCCGGCGCACGCTAAATCAAAAATGCATTGGCACGAGGAGAGGTGGGGCGGGGCGAAGCCCCACGCATACCAAATTAAAAGAAAATATATGCTCGGTGCGTAGCACGGGCACAAATCTAGTTATAATAGATCACTGAATTATTTTTTCTAAAACATGTCGTGCAATTTGTGTGGTATTTTGGTGACATAGTTTTAAGCAAAAATCAAGATGAAAATGACTAAAAAAAATGTGGGCCGAAATGTATTAGCTAGTTATAAAATAGATCAATAACTGAATTATTTTTTCTAAAACATGTCGTGCAATTTGTGTGGTATTTTGGTGACATAGTTTTAAGCAAAAATCAAGATGAAAATGACTAAAAAAAATGTGGGCCGAAATGTATTAGCTAGCGTTGTGCATTTTTATAAATAAAATTTTGATTATTTATGGGTTCTTATTGGATGCAATAACTGGATTGTTCAATTAATTTAAGCCTTAATCATTCATTTATTATTTATCATTTATGTCCATTGTCCATATACTTTGGGGGTAAAAAGGCCCATTTTTGAAACTTGGTCCCGAGCATCTAAAATGGTAGAGACGGCTCTGGTCACATACACCTTTACGTGGTCATGCGATATGAACGAATCTTTGTCCGCACCATGGTTACACCTCAGACCTAGAGAGAAAAAGAATAGATAGTTTTGGAAAGAGAAAAGTTATAGAGACTAGATCATAGAGGTCATCTTTAGTTTTTTCTTTCTCGGTTTTTTGTGGCGGTCCGTCAATCTTTTTCGTATATTCTATTTGTTTGTTTTTTTTTCTTCGTTTTTCTTTATTATGTTTCTGGTGGCAAGAGAGTGAAATAAAGAAAAAGAAAAGAGGAAGAAGAGGGGGAGTGGGAGGGGGAGGAGAGCAGTAGAAGAAGAATGGAGCAAGGTACATGGAAATATGGTGTTTTGTGCAACAAATCATGGGTTTCTTCGATTATTAGGCAAAGTGTATTTATGATGATGATGAAGTCGGATTCTTATATTATCTCAATGTTACTTGTTCTTTTTCGAGATGATTTGAAGATGGAGACATGAAGTTGGCTTAGAAAGGGAGAGTGGTTCTAGCGAGAGATGAAAATGGTGTGATGTTGGCATTATAGGCTCAATCTATATACTTAAAATGTATATTTTTCTCCTGTGTCTTGGATATTTTTCATTCATATGGTTTTGGTAAAACATCATTCTTCCATTGCTTCTACAAAGGTTGGTCTAGTTACATCTATAAATCATATTTATCTTGTGTTAATTTTATTTTTGTTTTGATTGAATGAATGGAAGTGTTTTATTCTACTAGTTCCGTAAATAACAAATGTTGTGTTCTTTTTTATCATCTCCATCCATCCATCCATCCATCCATCCATCCATCCATCATAGGTTAACGCTTGCTTTGTTCTTGAGTTTTCTACTCATGAGTTTGTCATTTTGAATGTTAAATCCAATAACCTCATGAGTTTTTCATTTTTTACTCAAAACACAAGGATTAGCTTACTATTCTACCTTGTACTGAACTTAACATAACTGGGAACTTGTTATGGTAATGTATCCTTCTGCTTTGATATTATTTGATCAATAATTTGTTTAACAAATTATGATTTGCATATGCTTATGTTAATAAGAATGTCAATTTTTGACTCGCCAATCGCCATATCGCCATAGATTGTGTTGGATTAAAAATTTATCTGTCTCTAATGAGAATTTTTTGCAAATCTTCTTGATAATTATGCATTCAGCACGGTGATATCAAGCTAAATAGTATGCACTTGTCTTCATCCAGCGTTTAATAACTCATTAATATGGAAGCATAAACAAGTGATATACACCACTAAACCATTGTCTTATAATGTCCCACATCATGCATGCATCCAAATACAAACACAAGAGAGATGGGATGAGATTAATTTATTTGGATTTTTTCTGTGTAAGCAAAAAATAAACCTACTGGTACATATCTTTTGAACAGTGGTTTGTTTGCACATTGTCTTGATAGCTAATAAAAGCTAAGTTTCCAAGTTTATGAATACTTTGCGTAACAAGTTGGAACATGAAACTGAATTTGCTTTTCTCCGACTGAAAGAAAAACAAGAGAGGAAAGAACTGGCAATTGGTAATCTTTGGCATGCATCTGTCAAGTTCTTTTTCTTTTGTCTATATTCCATTTGTCCATAATCTGATAAAGCATCAATTGTATGGTGTGCAAAGGAGATTTCCATGAGATTCCTGACCCAAAAAAGTACTCAGATTTGATCCCTTAAAAATACAGTAAATCCTTTACACTTTTACTTTACAGGATTATCACGCTTTTTCCTATTCTGAGGAAACTCACACACATCATGAAAAATTTGTTGCGGAATTTGGCTTCTTCTAGCTGATAATGATATAATTATGGACTCGTTTTGGGGGCGAATTAATGATCTTCTTAAATAAAACACATTTCTGACGAAGGCTAATGTTCCTATGAATATCAACTTTATTATCTTATAATTGTAAAAAAAAATATCTTTTATAAGAAAAAAGGCAAGGGAAAATCCTTATTAACCGGTTACACATCACTATCACTACCACCTGAATGAAGTCATGGGATTAGCATTATTTAGGTGGTCCGAAATTACATCGTTAGCGTTCATCAATCTACTAAGCAGAGTACTTAAACTTAGGGCCTTTCCAACAAAAAGTCTCCTGGCTACTAGACCTATCACATATTTCATGGCCTCTGCCCGAGATTTAAGTTTCCCAACGCATATTGTAATTCCTCTGTATCAAAAATACTTGGCACTGACAGAAAAAAGACCGGCTGATACATTGTTTTTGCTATTAACTATCGTTTTCGTGTAACATCCACATTTCGCCAAAAAATACATGACTGCTTTACTGGATCACTTAACACGAGTTTGTGTTCAAAACAAATTTCGCCAAGGATTGACTGCTTTTCTGGTGATAAATGTTTTCGAAATCAAATTTGACTCATCCAATGGTTAAGATAACCACGGCACAAAAACTTCCAAAAGACTCCCGGCCGCACACATTGTGTAATGTGTATCTTACACGGCGAAAATTGTGGGCGGTGGCGTTTTAAGAGACAGTACTAGTGTATTTTAGAGTGCCATGGCCATTCAAGGAGTGAACAATTGACTGTTTGCAGCAGGTAATGTTGCATTCTTAACCATTTAAAGCAAAATAACTAAGTGAAGGGAAAGCTCAAAATTACACTTTGTAGCTAAATACCATTTAAATCTCAATATTTAGTTTATTTTTTCCTCAAAAAAATAATATTTAGTTTATAATCACAAAATTGGTTAAAAAGACCAAAATCAACAATTCCTGGGTGAAACGAACTTGTATTTTGATACTGTTTATATGGACATGAATCAAAAAAATACTGTTCAATTATCCATTTTGGTCAATCTGCCCAGAAATATTAGAAAAGTATAATTGTAATTGACAAAAACATCCCTAAACAAGTTCGCATATCTCTAACTGACAAAAATATTTTCCCTGTACAATATTCGACCAAAAATATGCTTTCCCAGGATGAAACCAAGTTCATCCTGAACAATCCTGCCATTAACGTCACATTTACCATCATCAGTGTCGACGCTTCCTCGAACGATGTCATCTCCACCATTGCCTGCTCCACCATCACCACCACTTTACATGTTGTCACGCCTCCACCATCTTCACTTACTACAACACTATCACTGTCATTAACGATATCGTTGCCTCCTGTAACACTACCATCATTACATGCATCGCTGCCACCACTGTCACCACGATCGCCACCACCTCCACCAACACCTGAAGAAGAGGAAGACTTATAACTTTTTCGATTAAGCTGCCAAGGTAAACTCAACTCCAACAGCTCAAATTCATTGTTCTCAAACTAAACACAGATTGAAACTTTATCTGAGCTGCTACCAGGCACATTTCCATACACACATCCTAGCACAACTGCAACAATCAATTCCTGATTCATTCATCACCATATTCTGCAGCTTTCCAACCCTGCCATCACCTATTACAACAACAATGTTGTGTTATCGAACACAATGTTGTTCTTTTTGATCCTTGATATGCCTGAAATTACCTGTATGATATGTTCGTCAACATCGGGTCATAAATAGAGAAATATTATCTCATATCCGAGTTATATACCGCATCTATCAGAATGCTTAGCATTCAAGATCCCCTTAGAAAATACACAATAATAACACTATATATGTAAGGAAATTAAAATTCAATATGCCATCAGAAAAACACCATATATTATGCAAATCCCTTAGCACTTTTTGTGCAACTGTCTTGAAAATTTTGTTCGTTCATATTCAACTTAGTCTAAAACATGATGAAACAGGTTTCACCCTAGTTAAAACATGGATGAAAACGAATTCCACTGAATCTAAAACTGGATGAAACCAGTTTCAAACTAACTTAAACATGAGTGAAAAGAAATTCAACCAAATTCAAATAGGATGAAACCAGTTTCTGGTTTAAACATGGATGAAACAAATTCAGCCAAATATAAAACAGGATGATATGAGTTTCATACTAGCTTAAACATGGATGAAAACCAATTCAAACCAAACTCAAAATAGGATGATACCCGTTTCATCCATGTTTAAGCAATAAGAAAAAATGACTAAAATGCATTCATCTCATAATTTTTGGGGTCTAAGAAAGGATGATACTGGTTTCATCTATAACAAGATGGTAAAAGTTTCATACTTATTTAGACATGGATGAAAATCAATTCAACCAAATTCAAAGGGATGATAACAGTTTCATCCATGTTTACACAAGAAAAAAAAGGGTCTAAGACAGGATGATAATGGTTTCATCCATGATTAAGCAAAAAAAACTAAAAAAAAAAAATCATTCATGTCATAAAATCATCCATCCATCTCATGGATTTCAGGTAAAATTCCGGATGATACCAGTTTCACCCATGTTTATGGAAGGAAAAAGAAATACTAAAATTTCATAATTCATACAACATCATTCATATCATAAACTCCAGGTTGATCAATGCACGTGTAATTGATGAGTTTAGAAAATAAAATCAAAAAGAGAATTAGGGTTAGGAAACTTACGAGCAGGGGCGGAGCCAAGGGTTGACTAACCCTAGCTCTAGCCCCCCTTAATGTTTAGATATAATCCACTTAATGTTTAGATATAGTCCACTAGTGTATGTATAAATTATTTTTAATCCCCCTCATTTTCAAATTCTGGCTCAGCCACTGCTTACGAGTCCCTATAATTTTTATGAAATTGGGAAATCATAATGAAATTAGGGTATCAGAATGGGTTTAATTGTTGACGGTGATGGAGTCAATGGTGGTGGTAGCGACTGAAATCAGATTGGTGTTGATATTTGTGGTGGTGGTGATATCAATGTCGACGATACTTTCGATGTTTGTGGTGGTGGAGGAAGGTGGTGATGTTGGTTGTAGTTGTTGTAGATGATGATGGTGGTGGTTGTAGTTATTATCGATGGTGGTGGTGGTATCTGTGGGTATAGTTGATGATGGTGGTGGTGGTGGAGAAAGAGAAGATCGAGATAGAAGAGGTGCCAATGGGTTTCAGAGATGAAGGAGAAAGTTGAAGATAATGCCGATAATTTTCTTCAAGAAGTGTAGAAGAAAGAAGAACCAGGGTATAATTGTCAGGTTCAAGTTAAATTATATCCCGTCCATTTGACCCAAACAAAATCTTACTCGTCCATATTAACCTGGTTTTGAAGGTTTCTGGTCAAATGACCCAATTTCTGTAGTTTAATCCCGTGTAAATTTAATGTGTGATATTAAAATCGAAGAGGCTTTGTTTGTTTTTGGATAACTTTGTCTCTCAGACGACCTCAACATAGTAAAGCGAAATAAAAGCAGACTTAAACGAATAAAACAATATTTGACATTGTTGTGGAAGATATAATATTATATTAAACCTTATATATACCCTCGTAAAGAGATTGATTTCTAGAAATAACATTCAAGAGAACATGGGATGAGTTAGGGCTCCAACCAAAAGTTTCATTTCCTCAAAGTCCAACCAAATACAATAATTGAATTAAGAAACACAAAAAGCCCAGCTATTCTAGTTAAATGATCTAATAACATGAGATTTTGTGCAAAGAAATAGAAATTTTACATTCCTTTTTTACTGTCTTTTGTCTTTTCTTAGAGCAACCACAGTCATGGACGGGACTAAATACTAAAAACCAGACTAAAAGCTAAAAAAAATTGGTTTTAGTGGAGGTGAAGCACAATGGTGAAAGATTAAAATTTGGTCTGGTGGACGATATAACAACGCATGAAGTTAATCGGGTGTATAAGGTGCGTATGGTATGAGGCGCAAGTATTACTCTCGCCTGGCGTGGGGCGCATGTATTACTCTCGCATGGCGTGGGCGCATGTATTACTCTTGCCTGGCATGGACGCACGTATTACTCTCGCCTAGCGTTGGTTAATTATGTAAAGCATTATTGTTTCTATTTTCATTAAGTATTATATAATTTGGGCGCATGTATTACTCTCGCATGACATGGGGCGCACATATATCAACCGTTTTTCCTGGCGGTGATTTTAAGCGCGCCCCATTCAAACGTTAATTCTATTAACGCTCCACACTCAGACGCTCACTTTACTAGCGTCTAATCCCAGACGCTCTTTATACTCACGCATAACGTCACACGCTCCTTACACTACACCAAAACCAGGATTTTCTCACAAAGTGTAACCCTCGTCACGCTTATTTTTCTACGTAATGTATATATCTCGTGATAAGTCCCGCAACAGCTTATAATCGTAATTAAATTTTGTATTCGTGATAATAATTAGGACTTTTATTAGTCACACAAATATTTGTTGATAATTATTTGAACAACAACAATTATAATCTAAAATGATATTTCCACCCAAAAATTCCACCACATCAAAAACAACCCCGAATTAATCACTCTTAAAATTTTGGTTGTCATGACTTTCGCAACAATTATACAAAATAACAATTTTATTTAATTTCTAAATATCAAAATTTATTTTATTTTTAATTTTTAATTTTCTTAATATTAGAAAAAAGGATCAAGACCAAGTCAACAAGTCATGACTTTGTATGACATTTGACTTTTAACAAATACCAACCTTTTCTTTCGATTTTCTCGACAAAACCACAACAAAATTTCTGCTTCTTCCGAAGAACGTGAAAATGACCATATTACCCTTACTCTAATAAGTGCAATAAAAATTCAAGAACGTGAAAATGACCATATTACCCTTACTCGAAATAAATGCAATAAATATTATAGAGATCGAAAAATGACCAGAATACCCTTATTGAAAAAAATAAAGTAAAAATTACTGGATTCTCGAAAATGACCATAGTACCCTTATTGGAAATAATCAATAATTTTTATGGAGACTCATGAAAATGACCGACTCATCGTTATCGAAAATAAGTAAAGTAAATATTACACACTTTGAAAAAACCATATTACCCTTCATCGAAATAAGTGCAATAAATATTATGGAGACTAAGAAAATACCCACTACCCAATTAAGTGTAATAAGTAAAATAAATATTACAGATCGAAAAATGACCATATTACCCTTATTAGAAATAGTGCAATAAATATTATGGAGATCGTGAAAATGACCAAATTACCCTTATCGAAAATAAGTAAATTAAATATTATAGATCGTGAAAATGACCATATTACCCTTATTTAATTTAGTGGAATAAATATTATGGAGACCATGAAAATGACTGAGATTGCCCTTATTGAAAATAATTAAAGTAATATTACACACTTTGAAAATGACCATATTACCCTTTTTTGGAAATAAGTGCAATAAATATTATGGATATTGAGACAATGACCAAACTATACTTATTGAAAATAAATAAAGTAAATACTAAATCTCGTGAAAATGACCAAACTACCCTTATTGAAAATAAATAAAGTAAATACTACATCTTTACAGAAAATGACCATATTACCCTTATTGAAATAAATGGAATAAATATTAGGAGACTGCGTGAAAATGTCCAAACTACCCTTATTGAAAATAAATAAAGTAAATATTACATACTGTGAAAATGACCATATTAACCTTATTGGAAATAAGTGCCACAAATATTATAAAGACTGTGAAAATGACTAGACAACTCTTATCGAAAATAAGTAAAGTAAATATTACAGATTGTGAAAATGACCATATTACCCCTATTGGAAATAAATAGACTAAATATTAGGGAGACTGTGAAAATGACCAAACTACCCTTATTGAAAATAAATAAAGTAAATATTACATCTTGTATGAAAAATGACCATATTACCCTTATTGGAAATAAGTGCCACAAATATTATAATGATCGTGAAAATGACGACTACTCTTATCGAAAATAAGTAAAGTAAATATTACAGTTGTGAAAAATGACCATATTACCCTTATTGAAAATAAATAGACTAAATATTAGGAGATCATGAAAATGACCAAAACTACCCTTATTGAAAATAAATAAAGTAAATATTACATACTGTTAAAATGACCATATTACCCTTATTGAAAATAAATGCCATAAATATTATGGAGACTTTGAAAATGACCAGACTACCCTTATCGAAAATAGGTAAAGTAATTCGTACAAACGGTGAAAATGACCAAACTACCCATATTGAAAATAAATATTACAGACTGTGAAAATGACAATATTACCCTTATTGGAAATAAACGCAATAAATATTATAAAGACTGTGAAAATGACCAAACTACCCTTACTGAAAATAATTAAAGTAATTCGTATAGACTGTGAAAATGACCATATTACCCTTATTGGAAAAAGTGTAATAAATATTATGGAGACTATGAAAATGACCATATTACCCTTATTGGACAAAAGTGCAATAGATATTATGGAAACTGTGAAAATGACCATACTACCCTTATCATAAATAAGTTAAGTAATTCTTACAGATTGTGAAAATGACCATATTACCCTTATTAGAAAAAAGTGCAATAAATATTATGGAGTCTGGGAAATGACCAAACTACCCTTATTGAAATTAATCAAAATAAATATTACAGAATGAGAAAATGACCATATTACCCTTATTGGAAATAAGTTCAATTAATATTATGGAGTCTTGGAAATGACCAAACTACCCTTATTGAAAATAATCAAAATAAATATTACAGAATATGAAAATGACCATATTAATTACCCTTATTGGAAATAAGTGCAATAAATATTATGGTCATTTTCACAATCTGTAAGAATACTTTCCTTATTTATGATAAGGGTAATATGGTCATTTTCACAGTCTTCGTAATATTTATTGCACTTTTTTCCGATAAGGGTAATATGGTCATTTTCACAATCCGTAAGCATTACTTTACATATTTATGATAAGGGTAGTATGGTCATTTTCACTGTCTTCATAATATTTATTGCACTTTTTTCCGATAAGGGTAATATGGTCATTTTCACGATCTGTAAGCATTACTTTACTTATTTATGATAAGGGTAGTATGGTCATTTTCATTGTCTTCATAATATTTATTGCACTTTTTTACAATAAAGGTAATATAGTCATTTTCACAATTCGTAAGAATTACTTTACGTATTTATGATAACGGTAGTATGGTCATTTTCACAGTCTTCATAATATTTATTGCCCTTTTTTTACAATAAGGGTAATATGGTCATTTTCACGATGTGTAAGCATTACTTTAATTATTTATGATAAGGGTAGTATGGTCATTTTCACAGTCTCCATAATATTTATTGCACTTTTTTACAATAAGGGTAATATGGTCATTTTCACAATCCGTAAGAATTACTTTACGTATTTATGATAAGGGTAGTATGGTCATTTTCACAGTCTTCATAATATTTATTACACTTTATTCCGATAAGGGTAATATGGTCATTTTCACAATCCGTAAGAATTACTTTACATATTTATGATAAGGGTAGTATGGTCATTTTCACAGTCTCCATAATATTTATTGCACTTTTTTCCGATAAGGGTAATATGGTCATTTTCACAATCCGTAAGCATTACTTTACTTATTTATGATAAGGGTAGTATGGTCATTTTCACAGTCTCCATAATATTTATTGCACTTTTTACAATAAGGGTAATATGGTCATTTTCACAATCCGTAAGAATTACTTTACTTATTTATGATAAGGGTAATGTGGTCATTTTCACAGTCTCCATAATATTTATTGCACTTTTTCCGATAAGGGTAATATGGTCATTTTCACAATCCGTAAGAATTACTTTACTTATTTATGATAAGGGTAGTATGGTCATTTTCACAGTCTCCATAATATTTATTGCACTTTTTTACAATAAGGGTAATATGGTCATTTTCACAATCCGTAAGAATTACTTTACATATTTATGATAAGGGTAGTGTGGTCATTTTCACAGTCTCCATAATATTTATTGCACTTTTTTACAATAAGGGTAATATGGTCATTTTCACAATCCGTAAGAATTACTTTACTTATTTATGATAAGGGTAATGTGGTCATTTTCACAGTCTCCATAATATTTATTGCACTTTTTTCCGATAAGGGTAATATGGTCATTTTCACAATCCGTAAGAATTACTTTACTTATTTATGATAAGGGTAGTATGGTCATTTTCACAGTCTCCATAATATTTATTGCACTTTTTTACAATAAGGGTAATATGGTCATTTTCACAATCCGTAAGAATTACTTTACATATTTATGATAAGGGTAGTGTGGTCATTTTCACAGTCTCCATAATATTTATTGCACTTTTTTTACAATAAGGGTAATATGGTCATTTTCACAATCCGTAAGAATTACTTTACTTATTTATGATAAGGGTAGTATGGTCATTTTCACAGTCTCCATAATATTTATTGCACTTTTTTACAATAAGGGTAATATGGTCATTTTCACAATCCGTAAGAATTACTTTACTTATTTATGATAAGGGTAGTATGGTCATTTTCACAGTCTCAATAATATTTATTGCACTTTTTTACAATAAGGGTAATATGGTCATTTTCACAATCCGTAAGAATTACTTTACTTATTTATGATAAGTGTAGTATGGTCATTTTTACAGTCTTAATAATATTTATAGCACTTTTTTCCGATAAGGGTAATATGGTCATTTTCACAATCCGTAAGAATTACTTTACTTGTTTATGATAAGGGTAGTATGGTCATTTTCACAGTCTCCATAATATTTATTACACTTTTTTACAATAAGGGTAATATGGTCATTTTCACAATCCGTAAGAATTACTTTACATATTTATGATAAGGGTAGTGTGGTCATTTTCACTGTTTGTTAATCTTTGAACTTGTGATGTTCAATTATGATATATTTCGTCTTCAGATCATCCGGACGAGAAACTTAGGTCTAACTTTAGTAATCTTTGAACCTGTGATGTTCAATTCTGATATATTTCGTCTTCCGATCAACCGGGCAAGAACTCTGGCCCAACTCTAGTAATCTTTGAACCTGTGATGTTCAATTCTGATATATTTCATCTCAGCTTCATCCCAAGGTGAAAACTTAGGTATAACCTTAGTAATCTTTGAACCCGTGATGTTCAATTCTAATATATTTCGTTTTCATATCATCCGGACGAGAAACTCTGGTCTAACTCTAGTAATCTTTGAACCTGTGATGTCCAATTATGATATATTTCGTCTGCAGTTCATCCGGAAGTGAAACTAAGGTCAAACTCTAGTAATCTTTGAACCTGTGATGTTCAATTCTGATATATTTCATCTCCAGTTCATCCGAATCAGAAACTCAGGTCAAACTCTAGTAATCTTTGTACCTATGATGTTCAATTCTGATATATTTTTTCTCCAGTTCATCTGAATCAGAAACTTAGGTCTAACTCTAGTAATCTTTGAACCTGTGATGTTCAATTCTGATATATTTCGTCTTCAGATCATCCAGACTAGAAACTTAGGTTTAACTTTAGTAATCTTTGAACATGTGATGTTCAATTCTGATATATTTCGTCTTCCGATCAACCGGGCAAGAACTCTGGTCCAACTCTAGTAATCTTTGAACCTGTGATGTTCAATTCTGATATATTTCATCTGCAGTTCATCCGGGCGAGAAACTTAGGTATAACCTTAGTAATCTTTGAACCTGTGATGTTCAATTCTAACATATTTCGTTTTCATATCATCCGGACGAGAAACTCTGGTCTAACTCTAGTAATCTTTGAACCTGTGATGTTCAATTCTGATATATTTCGTCTCTAGTTCATCTGAATCAGAAACTCAGGTCTAACTCAGGTAATCTTTGAACCTGTGATGTTTAATTCTGATATATTTAGTCCTCGCTCATCCGAAAAACGAAACTCAAAGTTGAACTCTAGTAATCTTTGAACCCGTGATGTTCAATTCTCGATATATTTCGTCTCCAGTTCATCCGAAAGAGAAACTCGTGTCCGATTCTAGTAATATTTGAACTCGTGATGTTCAATTCTCGATATATTTCTTTTCCAAATTCATCCGAATCGAAACTCGTGTCTAACTCAGGTAATCTTTGAACCCGTGATGTTCAATTTCGATATATTTAGTCCTCGCTCATCCGAAACGAAAACTTCGGTTTAACTCTCTAACTCTAGTAATCTTCGAATATGTGATGTTCAATTTTGATATATTTCGTCTTCAGTTCATCTGAACGAGAAACTTAAGTCTAACTCTGGTAATCTTTGAACCCGGATGTTCAATTCTGATATATTTCTTCTTCATTTCATCTGAAAGAGATCTTAAGTCTAACTCTAGTATTCTTTGAACCCGGGATGTTCAATTCTGAGATATTTCATCTCCAGTTCATCCGAATCAGAAACTCAGGTCAAGCTCTAGTAATCTTTGTACCTCTGATGTTCAATTCTGATATATTTCTTCTCTAGTTCATCTGAATCATAAACTTAGGTCTAACTCTAGTAATCTTTGAACATGTGATGTTCAATTCTGATATATTTCGTCTTCGATCATCCTGGACGAGAAACTCTGGTCTAACTCTAGTAATATTTGAACCCGTGATGTTCAATTCTGATATATTTCGTCTCCAGTTCATCCGAATCAGAAACTCAGGTCTAACTCTGGTAATCTTTGAACCTGTGATGTTCAATTCTGATATATTTCGTCTCCAGTTCATCCGAATCAGATACTCATGTCTAACTCTGGTAATCTTTGAACCTGTGATGTTCAATTCTTTCATCCGAATCAGAAACTCGGGTCTAACTCTAGTAATCTTTGAACATGCATGTGATGTTCAATTCTGATATATTTCGTCTTCAGTTCATCCGAAAGAGGAATTCAGGTCTAACTCTAGTATTCGTTGAACCTGTGATGTTCAATTGTGATATATTTTGTGTTCAGTTCATCCGAATCGGAAACTCAGGTTTAGCTCTAGTAATATTTGAACCTGTAATGTTCAATTCTGATATATTTCGTCGCCAGTTCATCCGAAAAAGAAACTCATATCTAACTCTAGAAATCTTTGAACATGTGATGTTCAATTCTGATATATTTCGTCTTCAGTTCATCCGAAAGAGGAATTCAGGTCTAACTATAGTAATCTTTGAACCTTTGATGTCCAGTTTTGATATATTTCGTTTTTAGTTCATCCGAAGGGAGACTTAGATCTAACTCTAGTAATCTTTGAACCTGTGATGTTCAATTCTGATATATTTCGTTTGAAGTTCATCCGAACTGGAGACTCAGGTCTAACTCTAGTAACCTTTGAACATGTGATGTTCAATTATGATATATTTCGTCTTCAGTTCACCCGAAACAGGAACTTAGGTCTAACACTAGTAATCTTTGAACTTGTGATGTTCAATTCTAATATATTTCTACTTCAGTTCACCCGAAAGAGGAATTCAGGTCTAACTCTAGTAATCTCTGAACCTGTGATGTTCAATTCTGATATATTTCGTCTCCAGTTCATCCAAAGAGAGACTCAGATCCAACTCTAGTAATCCTTGAACCAGTGATGTTCAATTATGATATATTTCGTCTTCATTTCATCCAAACGAGGAACTCATGTTTAACTCTAGTAATTTTTGAACCTGAGAGTGTCAACGAAGAAGATAACAAGTAAGGGAAACTAGACCGAGTTTGAAATATATACAGTGCCCTACCTTGTTAATGAGTCGACTACGAGTTTTCCTGCCACATTTAGGGGCGACCCCGACGCAATTAGGGGTGACATAAAAGACAAAATAGGTTAATAATACTTATATGCCCCTTTATAATCGGGAGGCTAATCCATAATCGGTAGTTTGGGGCAACTCTATATTCGGTAGTTATATGAACTATTTTGACTACCGATTATGGTAGATTTCTCCAAAGATTATACTGTATAATCGGAAGTCATGGTAACTTCATTTACTACCGATTATAGGCTCAACCAAATTAGAAAAATAGAGGATTTTAGCATAATCTGATTTTGGGGCTACTCTATATTCGGAAGTTAAATAACCTAAATTCCCTACCGATTATGGTAGCATTTTTTCCAAAGGTTTACTGTATAATCGGGAGTCAATATAACTTTTTTTACTACCGATTATAGGATAATCAAAATTCAAAAGATTTAGGATTTTATTTTGGGGATATTGTATAATCGGAAGTCATACAAACTAAATTTACTCCCGATTATTTATTACCTAACGATTTTATAGTTATCTACCGATTGTAAAGGGTAGTTTGGCCATAAAAAAATGCCCCGGAAATAACCTTCCGATTGTGAAATAACCTACCGATTATTTTCTATTTTGTCGTTTTGTGTCGCCCCTAATTCGGTTTTGGTAGCCCCTAATTGTGGGAGGCGGGTTTTGCTATCCTCGGATCACATTTTGTTCTCCCTTTAACAAAAATACATAAGTAATGGTTGTCTATCTCTACCAACACTTAGTGAAACTACACGTGGGAAACACACACACGAAAAATCGTGTCCCTATATCTCATTGAATAGTTAGTCGAGGTAACTCTCCAGATTTCCTATATAACTATAGAAGAGAGAGAAAATCATTAACCTTATCTCTATCTCTTTTTTTTTCTTTCTTCTGCGCCTCTCACCCTCTGATTTTCTGCTGTAAGAACGTGAAACCCTAATTCATGGAATTCTGTCTCATTTCTTACATCTTCTTCTATTTTTGTTTTATCCATGTTGTGCATCTGAATGATTTTATTTATGTTCTGATTGTTACCTAAATCTGCTTTCAAAGTTTAAATCCATGAGTATATTTAGTCTCGAAATCAAGATCGAGAAAAAAAAACCCATTTCTCTAATTTCGTAGTCTTCATTTTTAGATTTTTCATCATCATTGATTTTTTTTTTACCACTGAGTTAAGATTAGGGTTTATTTTCTTAATTTGTTCTGTCAAATTTAGGGTTAACAGTTTTCCTTTCAAATGGTTGGGAATTGGGGTATTGTATGATATTTGTTCGATTGAAGTCTTAATTTTGGTAAGTTTAGAGTTTACTATAAAAGCATGGGATTTCGATTGTGATTCAGATTTCACTTTTGTAGCATAAGTTTTATTATTGGAAGTAGTTTTTCAGCTACTTTTATTTCTCTAATCGCACAGGAGAAAATTGGCAAAAATTAGCATAGGTCGAACTATCTCTTGTTCTTTCACTTTCATAAAGTAATACTAATCTCAGATCTGTATATTGGGGTTTCGATTTTGTTGTATTTTTGAGTTGATACTTTCATATTAGGGTTTATTCTTATTTTCTTGTTAATTTGTTGTGTCAAATTTAGGGTATTCAATATTGCTTTCAAAGTTTTTAATAGTTTGGAATTGGGGGTTTGTTTTGCTTATTCAAATTAGGGTCTAAGAATTCGTATGTTGATTTTGGGCTCTGCAACTGTGATGGTGATTCCTGAGTTGCAATTTTTTGTTTTTGTCTTAATTTTGATGAAGTTTTCATAGTCAATTTTTGGGTTTAAATCTTATTTATTTATGGAAGTGATAGTTAAGGTTTACTGTGATAACATGGGGTTTTGATTTAGGTTCAGATTTTCAACTTTGGTAGCATAGGGTTTACCTTTGTTTCTCTATTTGCACCAGCAATTTCTTTTCCCTACTTATTGGTGCTTTTGTTCACTACTTGCTTGGTCTTACTCCATCTCAGAATTTATGTTACTAGGATAGAAAAAGCTTTGCATAACTTTACAGGTATATTCAGTTGAGAATTCAACCATGATAGTGTTCTTCACTTAAAACTTTGGTTTCAAGTCTTTTTTTTTTGTTCTGAATTTCTATTGACAATATGATGAAAGGGCAATATAAATTGATATTGAAGAAACATATTTGCTCTTGTTAATATTTAATTTGTGGTTTGTGTGACCTCTGCGTTGTTGTTGCTGTTATACTTTGTGGCATGTTATTTGTTAAATGGTGATGTTAGAAATATGAAAAGTAATGTGTTTCCACAGTTACAGCTGGTGAATTTATGTGTGCAGTGGCGTCGTCAATTTTTTTGATGCTATTATACGACATCATGATAGTACCCCAAGTAGGGTGGATGAGAGTTGTCATGAACTAAACATTTAGGCCTTGATGTTTCATTGCTTCTACTTTTCACTTACTTATTTTTACTAATATTCTTAACTAAGTAATCAGCTTCCTCTTATGCACAATTTTTGCTTATTAGCTCTACTTCTTCTTTTGTTTTCCCTTTTAATAGGTGAAGCGACTTTTGAGTAAGGGGATGGATGTCAATATTCTTTCCTGGGGTCTAAGATCACAAGGTATGACTCCGCTACACCTTGCTGCGTAGGTAGGGCATCTTAAGGTCATGGATAAATTTTAGTTATGTTCATTGCTGGGATAACATGTGGAGTGTATTTTTGTGCTGCAGGTGTGCCTGTTTGGATGTTTGTTCATTCAGAAAATAAGTGGCTTTTATAAGGGTAGGGTTATTATGGTGGTCATAAACTGTCCAGGGAAGAAAGTTAAATGTTTATGCTTCTCGGGCTCTCGTCTGGTTTGTGTCTAGTCTAGAAGGTTGGATATGATTAAGCCACTACTAAACTGAAATTTCTCAATATTTTCTTATAAGATATTATGACATTAACAATAGATTTGTTGTTGTTGTTGTGATGTAGGGTGGGAAACACACCCTTGGTTACAGAACAGTCCTTAAAGATGAGTTATGGTTTAGCTCTTCACTGCTAGAGCTGTGCGAAGGTTCCGACGTTGTTGTTAGCGCGAAACTCATGTGCTCTATAGGAAGTTATTTCATCTAAAACCTTCTTTTTGTGGTATCGAATACTTCAGTGTTTTGGAGATTGATATTCTATTTTTTAATAATAATTATTTGATTGATTGTAAATATGTTGTTATTTTCGTTGCTGACGTTGAGTAAAAGCGTGATGCTCCATCAGGTGAGATGCAGACCCTGTTAGGACTCATCTGTGTGACATGATTATCGTCTATGTGGTGATTCGTAGCATTGTTGGTGTCTACAATGGTATAATATTTCAGCGGGTTGAAATCAAGGTAAACTTTTCAGCTGCTTCATGTTATTTAGCATTTCCTATGCGTTGTTATCTTACATGTTGTCAATCAATAACGGTCTGAATAGCTTGTATATGTAATGTGTTTAGTCACATGTCATATTTGTAAGCATTATTCAATGTTCATGTCACTGGTAGTGGATGAATTTTTGGTCATTAAACCTTTGGTTTCCAGGTAGCGATTTTTTTCTATTATATTTTGTTAACTTAAATGTCATACATGTTTAGGTACTTTTTTCAGTGGCCTGTCTTTATGACATTGTTGACGATGTCTGATTAATCGTAAGGAGTGAAAATACCTTTTGGGGAACTTCTTCTGATCAAGCAAAGAAGAGGACTCCGACCCTCCATGGTAAGCTTTGCTACTCATTTACCTTTAAAATCTTTACCAGTCTTAATTTCGTGTTACTTAGTCCCCTAATATATTTTTTCACAGCTTCAGAATTCTATTGACAGACTTTTTTAACTTTGTTCTGCAGTTTGAAGACTTCAGAAATCATAACGGTTTTGAGTTTGTGTTCAATCGTGATATACAGGTAAAGTGTTTATTCACTATTTTTTAGTTCTTGTCATCCTAAAATACAACCTTTGGGGAAGTTTAGGTATGATTATGGTTTGTGTTTTCTTGTAGGGGAAAATCACTGTTATCTTTACAGGTATTTTTCGGTATTGTTGGGACTTGAGCTGACTACGCATTTTTGTTTCTTGGTTCTGGAGAGGTAACCCATTTCCAAAACTGATTACTTTAGAAATAATAATGCATTCGTTTCTTTCTCCTTCACAAATTGCATTGCTTATGAAGTTTAACCTTACCTCTCTTGGTACACCTCTGTGTATCCATAATATTTAACCACTTGGAATTCTGATTTGGCAGGTAAAACATTGAAACTATTCTTGCAAGATCTCTGTGATAGGGTGTATGCCGTTGCCATTCGTTGATGAGATAATATCATGACTGTCAAAAACCTCTTCGTGTGTAAATCAATTGACAAATGGCGGGTATGTTGATAGATGACATTACTCTTTAGATTCAATTTTGCTGTTAAATAAGCAGATACCACTTTTGAGAAAAAGGTCAAGATGATTCAATTTATGATGCCGTGTTCATTGTTGCAAGTTTTGTTGATTATTTTTGTTCTTTTCTTGTGAAGATGTAAAGAGCTGCAACTGGAATAAGCTACTAAGACAGACTGCTTCAAATTGTTTATATGGTATTCAGTAACCACTACATTATCAACTTTTATCACATGTTGAACCATGTCTATTATCAACTTTGCGTACGCAATTATAACTCTTGTGCAATTATAACTCGTCTGAGCCTAATAATAAGATTGAATTTTTTTTGGATAAATTACTTCCTTTGTTTTTCTATAATGAATGTATGAATGACTTTATGCCGTTTGTGAATGTATGAATTGCAATTCTAAAAAGAATGGCCTGTAATTTGGTTTCAGGATGAGGACCGGTATTACAGCTCAGAAGGAAGCCCAGGTCCATGATCAGGACCTGGGCTATCCATTTTTTTTAATTGTAATTAAAGAATTGTCACAGATTTAACTGTGACCAAAACTGTGAAGAAAAACAACACGTGCCATCATTTTAGCGCTGTTACAAATGATAGTAACTGTTTAAACGTTACAATAATAGTGACAAAAAGATGACAGGTGTCATAGGGAATTTGTTGCAAAAAATATGCAACACTTATATGTGTTATTGTAATCGTAAGAAAATGTGACACGTGGCGAACATAAATAGTTGCCTACCTGGAGGTGTAAGACACGTGTCATCACCGAATTGTTGCAAAGTGAGAATAACAATTATATCTGTTATAATTACTGTGACAAATGAACCACGTGTCGCTTTTATAAAATTAGGTTAACTGTTACTATTAAATAATGTAACTATTTATAAATGTGACTGTAACCAAATTTTGTCACAGTGAAAACTGTTACAAAAAAACATAACGATTAATATCACAGCATTTCTCTAACGGCGTATATGTGTGACAAATGTTTTTAGTAACAGAAATACCCTGTGACAAAATCCGGGATTTGGTGTAGTGTTATACCTACGCCTCATTATATTTTGATTTGATCTGGGTTGACGACTACATTTAGTCTCAAACCCTAGTTTTCCAGACTAAATATAACTATGATCCTTTCCACTGCGCTTCACTTTTGGACCAAATTTGGATATACTCCCCAAATTTGGTCGTGACCATGGTTGCTCGTAATGTTCTCCAGTTCCATGTGGGATCTTCTTCCACTTATTTAAGATTTGCATGAATAGTCCGAAGCCAATTTAGCAGTTTCAGCTCAACTTAGGATGTGTTTGATAACAGAGAAAGGAAACAATTTCATGAAAAGTGTTTCTATGGAATCAGTTCCCAGGGGAGGCAAAGAACGACTTTCCATAGAATTCCACAGAATTGAGTTTAAAACATACTTTAGGCCACGTTTTTTTTGTAATTCCACGGAAACATACTTTTGACCAAACGACGGAAAACACGCTATTTCCATGGAAAGATGGCTAATTTCATGGAATTAACTCATATCAAACACAGCCTTAGAGAAAAGAAAAAAAGAAAATAAATTTGAAAACGCATAATCGACATGACATATGTACTAGTAGTTTCCTAATAGCCTGTATGGATACACATCCAGAAGTAACTTTTTGACTTCTAGAAGTCAAAAATCAAGAAGTCAGTTTGGGTGTAGAATTTCAGAATGACTTAGAGAAGCAGAAAAGTTGACTTTTTGTGAAGCAAAAAATCTGGACTTCTGCTTCTGATTTCTGCTTCTGGAGAAGTACTTCTGACTTCTACTTCTGCATCCAAACAGGCTATAACCTCATGAGTGCATAACGAAGATTTCTGAACTCAAAACTAATTCGATTCACGAAATGATAAGATTTCACATTTTTATGGGATACTTTCTTCTTCTTTTTTTGACTTCCAGACAACTGGCCTGTCCGCCCCTTTTGAAAGTGGCCACCCTTTTCCAGCGCGTGGCTCCGAGTGAAAAATAAGGTCATTTTAGCGCCCAGACGGCCCCTTGTACAACATAGTTACAACTAAAAGTAGTTGTGACTACAGTAACATAGTTACAACTAAAAGTAAATCCTGATTGAAAAAGAACGAAATCTCTTGAGCATTTGCTTCCGAAAAACCCTATAAGCCCACAAAGGCACAAACTAAAAAGCAAAAAAACCTTAGCATTTTGTGATTAAGCTCTCAAAATTTAGATAGCTGATAATCATTCATCCATTCACAGTACTGTCAGAGCTCTCGAAAACCAATACTAACGTGATGTCCATGGTTCTATTTTTAATCTATGTTTGTAAGTCTAACAGAGTAACAAGATAATGTACTTCTTGCCAGCAAGTAAATATTGTTACAAATAATAATCATCAATGCATAAGACCATTAAAAAAAGCCATTACTCAAGCGTATATATGCCCTTTTTTGAAAAAATTTGACCATTACTTTTGAATTCTCCAAGCTAAAGTTAACTACTTCTATATATTGTTTTTGCACACGATGCAGTGGTTCCGTTTGGTTTGTAAGTGACAAAGTCAAAATGAGGAAACTTTAAAATAATTGAAGTTTAGGCACTTCCCATGGAGAGGGCTCCAATATAGGCGTACTAAAAAAAAATCGTATGATAACACAAGGAAACTTGCAATGAAAAGGTAGTTGTCAGTCTTGTGACTTAAGTAAGACATCCAAGGTTCTAAAGCAAGATTAACTTCCTAATTCACCATTGACTATGAAAAACCTCATTATTAAATTTTAATCCCCAACCTGAAATTAAAATCCCTGCAATGAGTAGATATTTCAACAAAAACTTGCATTAATATAATTAGCATATGTTAATAAGAAAGGAATAGAAACAAAACAGAGTTGTAACGTTTCCAACTCCACCACATACAGATCTAATAACATTAATTAATAATATAATATAATAATATGATTTCAATTGAATTTTCTTTGACGTGGTTAAAAGCTGAATCAAGCTCTGCTCTTAAAACTTCTGGCCCCACCAAAAAATATTAGACCAATAAGAAGCTTTGATTTTCTCACACCACCAATTTATGATACTTTGGACTCCATTTCTTTTCGTCTCCATGAATACCATATAAAACCTTTTTATTAACTTAAATAATATGATTTCAGGTGATTTTTTTTTCAATCTTATTATAGTGGCGTCAGGTTTTATTAGAGGGGCGGCAGTGTGATAGTAATGTCCCTCTAGTTGGTTAGGGGATGTCCTAAAGAGAATGATAATTGACTAGATTACCCTTTTCACATTAAATATACTAATCTACCCTTATTTTTTAAGATAAAAAGACCTAATTGTCCTCCCCTATTTATAAACCTAATGAATCAATAAACCAAATCAGTTTTCATTTTTTCATTTTCATCTTCTCTTCTCCTCCTCTATCAACCGTAAACACCATTAAAACTGAAATTTTCACGGTGTTCGATTAATTGGCGATTTGAAAAATTGATAATCGTTGATTGAAACCTATATTAGACATGGCGAAGAAGAAGGTTGACGAAGATTGTAGCCATTCTAATGAACCACATCCTCCATTAGGTCAAGAACATCAATTTGAAACTCCTCAACCGTCAAAATCAATCCCAATGACTTATATGAGGTATGTTTCGGAAAACCCATTTAGGATTTAGTCTATTGTGTATGATTTAAGTTAATTATGTATCAAAAATTAGGGTTTTGGATCGAAATTGAAACTGGAATTGGTTTGTTGCATGTGACTTACGGTTCGTAATAACCCAGATACCAACCGTAACTGTAAAATTTGAAGAATATACGGTTGATAACAACCCAAATACGAACCGTATCTTATATTTTTTGAGAATTTGTTTCAGGTACGGTTCATATCGAAACCTTAGTTAGGAACCGTAATTCCTTCTGTATGTTTCAAAGTTTTTTACGGTTCATATTTGCATCTCACTTACGAACCGTACGTTTTTACGGTTTGTAACTTAATTAAAGTTACCAACCGTACATCATCCTTTATGTTTTGAAATATGAAGTTGTAATGTACGGTTCTTATTAACTTATGCTAATTATAATTTAATGTGTGATATTAAAATCCCAGAGGCTTTTGTAAGTACTGAATATCGCAAGATAATAGTTCACGAGTATCGTAATAAATAAAGGAGAAAAGAATTATAAAATGATACGATGATAGAAAAAGCGCGGAGAAATATGAAGTTTTGCGAGGATGGAGTAATTTTGCGAGTATAAGTTGCGATACTTCGTAACTCATGTACAGCTGTATAAAGTTTTACTATAAATAGGAGTTCAAATGTAAAATTCGAGAGGTTCTTTTAGTGAGTGTTAGAAAATATTTTAGGAAAGGGAATAGAGAAAGTTGTAACTATTCTAATTCCATTTAGATACTTCTTTGTGATCAATTGAGAACATTAATAAGAAAATTGTTATTCATCATCAAGAACTTCTTGAGGTTTTACTAATTCTATTGAGGGTGTAGTTGTAGGTTATTCTGCAACTACATAATTGGCGCTAGAAATGGGAGAGAAAGAATTCTTGTACGGAAAAAATGACAAGAAGAAGAAACACATCAGAACCATTAACTGAAGTAAGAAGAAGTGTAAGATTAGCAGGAGGAGAAGCAAATATAACAGGAGAACCTAGTAGAAGAAGGAGTAATCGAAGAAATCAAGCTCAACAAGTAGAAGATCATGATCAAGTGAGTATACACACTTGGAGAACTAATACACCAGAAGAAGAAGATAGAGAACCACAAATCATAGAAAATGGGAGGTTGATGGGAGGAACAATTCTTGAAAGAGAAAGGGAGATGCTAGAAACATTGAGACAAGGAATCCAAAAAGAACGAATGATCGAAGCTGAAGAACGTGCCAAATTAACAAGACAAAATCAAGAATTGAGGATGGAAAATGAGATGTTACAAAGGAGGAAATCTCAAAGTGTTGCAAGATCAAATGGTATAATAGAAAGAGAAGGAAAAAATTCACCGATAATCAATAATGAAAATGATATGCAAGAACAAGCGCAGAATCAAGGTGATAGAAATCAAGAAAATCGTTTCATTTTAATACCAAACCGCGAAAAAAATATGGAGAATTTACGAACAAGACCAAATCATAAATAAAACAATCAGAATCGAGAGGAAGAACAACAACTTATGGAAGAAACTGAGAGACAACAAGCAATACATCAAAACAATCACGAGAATGGAGTAAGAAGACATGAAGAAGTTCGTAACAAACAAAATGTTGAGTATGAAAGAATTAAGAGAAGAATTGTAAATCAACAAACAGAAGTGGAAAGGAATGAACCAAATTCTCGAATCAGAGTACAAGTAAATCAAGAAGAAATAAGTCACAGAAGAAGGAGAAATGAAGAAGAAGAAATTCCTGATATTCGCATGAGAAGAATGAGAAGAATAGAAAGGGAAGAACAAGAATTCCAAGATTCTTTACAACTGAACAATTATGATAATTTAGAAACAAGATATTTGCATAATTATGCAAATGAAAACATTAATGAAGAATATGATAGAATGCGAAGGATCGCAAGGGAGGAAGCGCAAGAACGTAGAAGAAGAGAAGCTGCATTAAAAAGACCAATGGATGAGAATTCCGAGGCAAATGCACGAATCTTTAGAGAATTAGCAGAAATGAAAGGGATGATAAACAATAGAAGAGGAGGAGATAGGAGGCAATTAGATGAAGCAATAGAAGAATCTGCGAGGACTCCATTTGCTAGAGAAGTACAGTTGGGAGGAATTCCACCAAAATGTAATTTTCCCACACTTACCAGTATTTTTGATGGGACTTCATGTGCTATTCAGCACATTAAAGCATACATAAGATGCATGTTACAATGGGAGAATCATGATGCTGTGTTATGCAAGTACTTCGCATCAAGTTTAACATGGGAAGCTCTAAAGTGGTTCGAAGGACTCCTTAAGAACACTATTACGTCATTCAATCATTTGCAAGCAGTTTTCCTTGGAGCATATATCACAAATCACTCTTCACGGCTTGGTATTGAAGATGTATTTGGTTTAAAACAAAGAGTGGGTGAAAGTCTGAAGCATTTGGTAAGACGATGGAAGACTATGTGCAGTGATATGGCAGGGCGTGTAGATGAGAGATACTTGATTCTGTCCTTCATAAATGCGATGTTCGCAACTGAACAATTATATGTTCAAATCTTCAGAAGAAAGAATTCCATAATGATGACAGAATTACGAGAATTGCAAGAAGAATACATTACACTAGAAGAAAATCAAAATAATAGGGAGTCATATCCAGTAACAAACACTAGCAATCAAGAGGGAGGAGCAAATTTACTTCCCAAAATAATCAATGTAGTAGCAGGTACTTCGCAAACATCCTCACAAACTTCTTCGCAAATTTCAGAAGAGAAGAAAATCAATGATAGCCAGCCAAAGATGGTAGCAATGGGCAGTAGAGATCAAGAGGAATATGATAGAGAGAAGAATTTCTATAATCGGATAGGAAATAACCAAATTCCAAGATTAGATCAACAACAAGAAAATTATGGTGGACAAAGGAAAAATTATTTTGGACAAGGAAACCAGAGACAAAATTATAACAAAGGTCAAGGAGGTCAAAGAATGGTAAGGGAAGAGATAAAATTGACACCTTTGAATACAAGTATAGAAAAGATATGGCAAGCAATTATCCTGGTAGAGAATGTATCAACTCCATGGAATATGGGAAAGGAACCACCAATGGGTCCAAGAAGTCATAAATTTTGTTCATATCATCATTTTCATGGACATTCTACAAATAATTGCCATAATATCAAGAGGATAATCTTGCGAATGATTGATCAAGGAAAACTAAATCAATTTTTACTGAAGCAGACACAGTCGCAAAAATTACCACAGGCTCCAGCCATAACTCGCAGGGAGAACACGACAAAAGAAAAGGGAGAAGAAATCCTACATATAGAAGTGGGGTCAAAAGCAAGGAATGTTTTCTGTAATTCCATTGTTCATTCATATAAAACCATAGAGGATTTTCATGATAATGTGTTAAGTAGGGTATATGCGAGGGATGGTGAAGGAAAGGAAGTAATGAACATCGCAAAGATTTCACGACTTGAAGATTGGCAGAAACGTGAAATTTCTTTTGAAGCCATTGAAATTCCAGAAGGTTGTGAAGTATATGATAATCCATTGGTGGTAAGACTGGAAATCTACATGAATATGGAGGAGAATGAAGATGATATGGAGGAAGAGTCAATTGGTCTTAATAGGATTTTGATTGATACGGGAAGTTCTGTCAATATCCTCTTCTATTCTGCTTACAAAACTATGGGGGGAAAAGATGCAGATTTAATACCTTCTACTTACAGAATTTATGGTTTTAATGGAACTGCCAACAAGCCCAAAGGAGAAGTGAGCATGCGAATTCCATTAAGTGGAATGCGAATTGAAATTCTGTTTTGTGTTGTTGATGTTGAATCACCATATAATGCTTTGATAGGAAGGCCATGGCTTCACGGAATTCTAGGCGTAGCTTCCACCCTACATCAGTGCATAAAATTCCCTCATATGAAGGGTATTGGAATTATCAAGGGTGATTGGGCTGAGGGAAAGAAATGTTACGATACAGAAGTAGAAGTTTGCGAAGGAAAAACTGCTGAGAAGGAAAATTGGAGAAAAAGAGCAAAGGTTGTGAAAAGAAGTGAAAATTTAATGGCAGAGGATTAAGGAAAAATAGAATAAAGTTACGATGATAATCATACAAGAAATTTACGATGATAATAAGAGATTGTGATTTGCGAGGAAAAAAGAAGGTTATCAGTATGTTTGCTCGTAAAAATGAGGTATGTGGCAAAACAAAATTTTTATTTCGTGATAAAATTTTACGAATATTGTTTGCTCGCAGGAAATTGGGAAAAAGTTACAAATTTTCAAATTTTATATTCCGATTAAAATTTCATTAATTTGCGAATAAAAGACCGCAATCTTGTGATCAGCCTCAAAAAAAAAAAAAGCCGCAGAAAATTTTATACAGGCAAACCTTTGTGGCGTACACCCTAGTTCGCGAAGCTATAATTCGTAAGAGGCAAAGTCCTAAAGTACGTCATTTAAGGGGGTACCTATAATGTGGCTAAGGGTAACCGGAACACCACCAAGGGCCCTTAGTACATGGTAAAAAAAATTGGGTACAACCCAATAATGGGGTACCTATCCGGGTTAGACACCTTGGATTCTCACCTAATCTAACGACATTACGCAATATAAAATGCGGTGTAATAAGATTTAGGTTGGGCGACTAAGGCATACTGTCTTTCCCAAGAAGTGCAGAAAACGATCAAGGCGCCGAGGTACACGGTTGAGTCAAGATTGTCGGGTGAGGTTGAACCACATCTGCCATTTTTGACAAGTCTTGGCAAATGATGCACTTGGCCCAAAGATACCCCATAGGGTGCAACCTCGTAACTATAAGCCCTATAGGCAAAAAGGATAAGAGGTTGCGATCAAAAGCTGGTTGTTGGCAGAACCGGATGGGAAGATCTAACCTTGTATGGTCGATGTACGCTTCCTTGAAGGGGCAATCATGGGGAAGATAAAGGGCAACACCCTCCATTAGGGAGCTGATAAGTGCTATAAGACGCAAATGTCACGAGGCTTCTTGTTTGCGAAAACATAAAGGCTTGTCATATTTGTGCAACAAATGAAGTTCTGCAAGCCTTCTAAAAAAAAAAAGAGGGGAGAAAGAAAGAAAGAAAAGAATAAAGAACTCGCAGAACATAATAAAGTTAAGATGAGATCAATGGGTCGCTACATGAAAGTGTAGAGACGTCCTGCGATTTCATCGCAAGACGGCAATGTCATGGGGATTTATGTTCGCAAGAATATTTAGGCCTGTCATATTATCGCAACAATTCCTGAAGAGGATAAAATACTATACAAATAAGTTAAGATGAGATCAATGGGTTTTTGCATGAAAGTGTAAGAACGTCCTGCGATTTCATCGCAAGACGATAATGTCACGAGGTTGTATGTTCACAAGAATGTTCAGACTTGTCATATTATCGCAAATAATTAATATGAAAGAGGTGGCAAAATAAGACCTTTACTTAGGAAGGCATGATAAGACCACAGAAATTAATGAAATTTATTGCATCAATATCACTGAAGAAATTATACAAGAATATACATTATGAAGATCTGAAAAGAAGACAACTTCGTCAATATCATTGAAGAAATTTTACAAGAATATACATCAAGAAATTTTGAAGAGAATACAGCTCTGTCAATATCATTGAAGAATTTTTACAAGAAGTCCTATCAAAAAAGACAACATCATTGAAGAATTTTAATGAACACTTAACAAAAGATGCGATTTTGATAACAATCAAATACAGATAAGTTCATATTCGTAAAATTTTACGAGAATTACATACTTCTTATACTTCTCCATATATTGAATATTTCACAAAAAGATTGAATACTTCTTATAATTCTTCAAGAATATCTCATATTTATTATACTTCTTTAATGGATATTTCATTTGGTGAAAGTTAAATAATCATTATACTTCGTCATATGTTACATAATTATTCAAAGATCGAATACTTCTTATATTTCTTCATTTGATGAATTGAATACTTCTAATACTTTTTATATCTCTTCATTTGGTGGATCGAGTACTTCTAATACGTAAAAGGGAATTGAGTATTTCTAATAATTCATTTGGTAAATTGAATACTTCTAATACTTATTATATCTCTTCATTTGATGGATTTGGTACTTCTAATACTTCTATAAAGGTTGAAACTTCGTAAGATAAACTGAGGCAGATATTTTAATACTTCAAACAATGTTTAATCATTTAAAGAGAAATAATAGGGGGAAAAGGATATACTAAGCTTTATCTGTGAGTTATATATTATTTCTCTTCATATGATCAAATGGGGCAAATTTAGTCAAAGAAAGGTTAAATTATCTTCGCAAAATATCAAAAAGAAAGGATAGATCATCTTCGTAAATTATCAAATGTACTTCTCAAAAAATAGAATTGTTTGCAAAAAGGAAACCAAGGGTAACTAAGGGAAGGAATTCAGAAGAAAGAAAGACAGGAGAGTCAATGATAAATTGAACAAGGAATATCATCATACTTCATCAACACTCTGTGCTGGATCTTTAAGATCAGAAGGGTCATTAGCAGCCTTCGACTTTTGCGAGATATCTCATATTTATAATTCTTATACTTCCCCAAAAAAGTTGAATACTTCTTATAATTCTTCAAGAATATCTCATATTTATTATACTTCTTCAACGGATATTTAATTTTGCAAAGGTTAAGTACTTATTATACTTCTTCATACAATGAGTAATAATTTTTATACTTCTTCATATATTGGGAAATTCTTCATAAA
This sequence comes from Papaver bracteatum, assembly GCA_023529315.1. Lineage (NCBI taxonomy): Eukaryota > Viridiplantae > Streptophyta > Magnoliopsida > Ranunculales > Papaveraceae > Papaver > Papaver bracteatum. Next base: position 40,621 of record JAJJWX010002038.1, on the reverse strand, counting down.
TTGAATGCTGCTAATACTTCTTATACTTCTTAAGGGTATTTCATATTTTGTATACTTCATACTTTCTATACTTCAAGGGGAGATTTATTATTTACTTCGCAACATTCCATAAAAAACAAAAGGCTTATATTTCTTATACTTCGAAGGGAGGATTTTTTATTCATAATCACAATAAGAAGAAAATTCGTAAGATAAATTCAGAAGGATATTCTAATACTTCCAGCGATAGTTGATCATTTGAAGAGAAATAATAAGGGGAAAGGGAATACTAAGCTAAGTCTTTAAGATATATTATTTCTCTCCATATGATCAAGTTATGCGAATAAGGGAAATAAACATCAAAGAAAGATTAATTCAAATTAAGCTTTGAAAAACAAATTGTTGGATTGATTAAAAGCATAATCAAGAAGAAAGTGTTGTATGGAAAAGTTACAGAACAGATATACAAAAGAAAAAAAAAGAATGAAGTTATTCTTCAGGCGATCTGTTCCCATCAAAATGATCTTCTTCTTCAACTTCACTATCATCTTCAACTTCACTTTCAGAAATTTCCAGATATGGAGTATCTTCAAGAATTTCTTCAGAAAGGAGCGTATGGTACTTCTTGAGAGGAATTTCATTATCTTCTCAAATCTTGCGAGTCATCTTAGCTCGAAAACGCTTGACATATAAACTATGGTTATGCTGGGAAATTAGAAGCTGAGATCTCAAGTCAGAAATTTTATTATTACGATTAGCAAGGAGAGTTTCCAGATCATTATTTATCTTCGCAAGATTTTCTGCAGCAAGAAAAGAAATTAAGGAATTGGTTAGCAAATTACGAAGGAAAAGTAACCAAAATAATTACCATCGCAAAGAATTTACTTTCTAGTTGCTTTTTATCATTACGAAGAGAAGAATTTTCAAGCTTTAATTGATTATTCTCCTCAAGAAGAGAAGAATTATCAATTGCGATGCTCGCAGATTATGAATTATGTTCGTGACGGGATATTAATTCTGCATTATCAATATTTAAATCTTCTACTTTCTGACGGAGACTTGAATTTTCAACCTCTAACTTCGCACAACGATTCAAAGTTTTCTTCTTTGTAAGAGAATGACGTCTTTCCCAATCAGAAGCAGCTGCACAACTAACTCTTCCAACCTAAACAAGAAAAAAAAAAGGGGGGTTAGAAATCAATAAAATAAGGAAATAAACAAGGAATAGAGAAGAAACTTACCATGCTGCCTAAAGCATATAATGAAGCAGGAGAGACGAATCTTGAAATTCCTTTGAGGGAGTTATTATCAATAACAGTAGGAACTTTACAAGCCTTCGCAATAAGTTTGCGAGAATTCGCTGTAGGAGAATTTCCTAATCCACGAGAAGAATGGAGGAAAGCCTCAGAGATGCTAACCATTGCTGAGGCAAAAGTTTCTAGGATACTATAATCTTCATTCCCACCTTCATCAACATCATCATCATCTCCTTTGTCAGAAAGGGTATCAGAATTAGAACTAAAGTCCTTCTCAGGAAATTTATCATCTTCATCACCAAGATCTTCCTCAATGTCCTTATTATAAGAAATTACATTGGAATGGGATTTGGTTGAGAGTATCTTCTTTTTCCTTCTCTCGTAAACAATATCTTGAAGTTTTATTTTTCCTTTGCGAAGAGCATCATCTTGACTATCAGAAGCTTGAGAGACCTTCGCAGAACGAAGAGTTTGTTGCCTCGCAGTAAGCCTTTTAGAAGAAGTAGAACTTTTATTTTCACTCGCAGCAATCTCAGGAAGAAGTGGAACCTGTAAATTCAAATAAGGATAAGAAACAGAGGCAACAATATATTGTTTAGAAAAATACAAGAGTGTTTATTACCTCATTTGAAATTAAAGGGTAACAAAAAGATAAGGAGGTGGAAATACATACATTTCTAAAAACCCAAGGTTGGTAATAGCGGTTACGAAGATTCGCAGGAAGTTCTACTATCCCAGTAATATAAGAGCCTGATAACATTAAAGGGTACTTATACCAATCTTCATCATTAGAACGACGAGGTGTCTTATTATTTCCTGAAGCATAATCAATATCGTGCATGAGAAGATCATCTGCTGCGATATTAGCTTTACGATGAAGACGAACACCCCAACGATTATCTTCTTTCCTCGCAGGAATTAGTGTGTAATTTTTGAAGAAACCCTCAACTGTATAATTCGCAACAACAATTTCTATATTCTCAAATCCAGGTTTCCTAAGATCAGTTGAATATAAAGATTTCCCAAAAGCAGCACGATTTGCGAATTCAACTAAGAGGCGAATGCAATCACCGGTCAATTGATAAATGGCACAAGAAAAATTGGGGTGGGAAATAATTTCGTAGAATAAAGGAAAGTTAACATCATAAAGAGGAAGAGGAAGACCTGTGAGGATTTGACCTCGTGAGATTAAAACTTTCTGATCATCCCAAACATAGTTGGTAAAGAGCTTCACACAGAGAGAAGACTTATTATCATAACCTTCAATCTCAGAAAGAATAAGGTCTCTATCAGCAAGTTCCGCATTAATTTGTTCAATAGTTTTCTTCTTTGGTGCCATTGAATACAAGAGGGAAAATAGGAAAAATAGAAGAGGTTGCAGAGGCAGAAGCGGTGAAGAAGATGAATAAGAGAATAAAAAGCAAAAATAAAGGATAATATTTATAAGAGAGTTTGATGAAGATAAAAATTCATTAATACGAGTAAGCGTGAACGGTTGAAAAGAACGGTTACGAAGAAACGCGTCAGAAAGATAAGGGAAAAGTAAAAAGACGTGTTGCGAATCTGAAGGGTGGTAATAACTACACTAAATTTACGAGAATAGGGATTCTCATGACATTTCTTCTTCAAAGAATTGACATGAGAAGAGGCAAGATGTAAGTACTGAATATCGCGAGATAATAGTTCACGAGTATCATAATAAATAAAGGAGAAAAGAATTATAAAATGATACGATGATAGAAAAAGCGCGGAGAAATATGAAGTTTTGCGAGGATGGAATAATTTTGCGAGTATAAGTTGCGATACTTAAGTAACTCATGTACAGCTGTATAAAGTTTTACTATAAATAGGAGTTCAAATGTAAAATTCGAGAGGTTCTTTTAGTGAGTGTTAGAAAATATTTTAGGAAAGAGAATAGAGAAAGTTGTAACTATTCTAATTCCATTTAGATACTTCTTTGTGATCAATTGAGAACATTAATAAGAAAATTGTTATTCATCATCAAGAACTTCTTGAGTTTTTACTAATTCTATTGAGGGTGTAGTTGTAGGTTATTCTGCAACTACAGATTTGTTTGTTTTTGGATAACTTTGTCTCTCAGACGACCTCAACATAGTAAAGAAAAATAAAAGCAAACTGAAACGAATAAAACAACATTTGACATTGTTATGGAAGATATAGTATATTTAAACCTTATAGATATTCACGTAAAGAGATTGATTTCTATAAATAACATTCAAGATCTGAACATGGGATGAGTTAGGGCTCCAACCAAAAGTTTCATTTCCTAAAAGTCCAACCAATTACAATAATTGGATCAAGAAACACAAAAAGCCCAGCTATTCTAGTCAAATGATCTAATAACATGAGATTTTGTGCAAAGAAATAGGAATTTTACATTCCTTTTTTACTGTCTTTTGTCTTTTCTTAATGTTCTCCAGTCCCATCTGGGATCTTCTTCCACTTAATTAAGCTTTGCATGAATAGTCCGAAGCCAATTTAGCAGTTTCAGCTCAACTTAGAGAAAAGAAAAAAAGCAAATAAATTTGAAAACGCATAATCGACATGACATATGTACTATTAGTTTCCTAACCACATGAGTGCATAACGAAGATTTCTGAACTCAAAACTAATTCGATTCACGAAATGATAAGATGTCACTTTTTTATGGGATACTTTCTTCTTTTTTGACTTCCAGACAACTGGCATGTCCGCCCCTTTTGAAAGTGGCCTCCCTTTTTGAGTGCGTGGATCCAGTGAAAAATAAGGTCATTTTGGCGCCTAGACGGCGCCTCGTACAATATAGATACAACTAAAAGTAGTTGCGACTACAGTAAGATAACCAAGCGTAATAGCAAATCCTGATTGAAAAAGAACGAAATCTCATGAGCATTTGCTTCCGAAAAACCCTATAAGCCCACAAACTAAAAAGCAAAAAACCTTAACATTTTGTGATTAAGCTCTCAAAATTTAGATAGCTGATAATCATTCATCCAGTCAGACTGTCAGAGCTTTCCAAAACCAATACTAACGTGATGTCCATCGTTTTATTTTTAATCCGAAGAGTCTAAAGGTGTACCAAAAATGATGTACCAATGGTGGACTAGCAAATTGTGATCATTGGATGTTGTTTTGTGGATCCTATTTAGATTTTAAAAAACCCAATTTTCTCCAAATCCAAAAGTACAAAGGCTGGTACACCAATTGGTCCGCCCTTAGACGACAGGTCGATTTTTAATCTATGTTTGTAAGTCTTAACAGAGTAACAGGATAATGTACTTCTTGACAGCAAGTAAAGTGTTGTTACAAATAATAATCATCAATGCATAAGACCATTAAAAAAAAGCCATTACTCAAGCGTATATATGCCCTTTTTTGAAAAAATTTGACCATTACTTTTGAATTCTCCAAGCTAAAGTTAACTACTTCTATATATTGTTTTTGCACACGCTGCAGTGGTTCCGTTTGGTTTGTAAGTGACAAAGTCAAAATGAGGAAACTTTAAAATAATTGAAGTTTAGGTACTTCCCATGGAGAGGGCTCCAATATAGACGTACTAAAAAAAATCGTATGATAACACAAGGAAACTTGCAATGAAAAGGTAGTTGTCAGTCTTGTGACTTAAGTAAGACATCCAAGGTTCTAAGGCAAGATTAACTTCCTAATTCACCATTGACTATGAAAAACCTCATTATTAAATTTTAATCCCCAACCTGAAATTAAAATCCCTGCAATGAGTAGATATTTCAAAAAAAACTTGCATTAATATAATTAGCATAAGTTAATAAGAAAGGAATAGAAACAAAACAGAGTTGTAACGTTTCCAACTCCACCACATACATATCTAATAACATTATTTAATAATATAATATAATAATATGATTTCAATTGAATTTTCTTTGACGTGGTTAAAAGCTGAATCAAGCTCTGCTCTTAAAACTTCTGGCCCCACCAAAAAATATTAGACCAATAAGATGCTTTGATTTTCTCACACCACCAATTTATGATACTTTGGACTCCATTTCTTTTCGTCTCCATGAATACCATATAAAACCTTTTTATTAACTTAAATAATATGATTTCAGGTGATTTTTTTTTCAAGCTTATTATAGGGGCGTCAGGTTTTATTAGAGGGGCGGAAGTGTGATAGTAATGTCCCTCTAGTTGGTTAGGGGATGTCCTAAAGAGAATGATAATTGACTAGATTACCCTTTTCACATTAAATATACTAATCTACCCTTATTTTTTAAGATAAAAAGACCTAATTGTCCTCCCCTATTTATAAACCTAATGAATCAATAAACCAAATCAGTTTTCATTTTTTCATTTTCATCTTCTCTTCTCCTCCTCTATCAACCGTAAACACCATTAAAACTGAAATTTTCATGGTGTTCGATTAATTGGCGATTTGAAAAATTGATAATCGTTGATTGAAACCTATATTAGACATGGAGAAGAAGAAGGTTGACGAAGATTGTAGCCGTTCTAATGAACCACATCCTCCATTAGGTCAAGAACATCAATTTGAAACTCCTCAACCGTCAAAATCAATCCCAATGACTTATATGAGGTATGTTTCGGAAAACCCATTTAGGATTTAGTCTATTGTGTATGATTTAAGTTAATTATGTATCAAAAATTAGGGTTTTGGATCGAAATTGAAACTAGAATTGGTTTGTTGCATGTGACTTACGGTTCATAATAACCCAGATACCAACCGTAACTGTAAAATTTGAAGAACATACGGTTGATAACAACCCAAATACGAACCGTATCTTATATTTTTTGAGAATTTGGTTCAGGTACGGTTCATATCGAAACCTTAGTTAGGAACCGTAATTCCTTATGTATGTTTCAAAGTTTTTTACGGTTCATATTTGCATCTCACTTACGAACCGTACGTTTTTACGGTTTGTAACTTAATTAAAGTTACCAACCGTACATCATCCTTTATGTTTTGAAATATGAAGTTGTAATGTACGGTTCTTATTAACTTATGCTAATTATAATTTAATGTGTGATATTAAAATCCCAGAGGCTTTGTTTGTTTTTGGATAACTTTGTCTCTCAGACGACCTCAACATAGTAAAGAAAAATAAAAGTAAACTGAAACGAATAAAACAACATTTGACATTGTTATGGAAGATATAGTATATTTAAACCTTATAGATATTCTCGTAAAGAGATTGATTTCTATAAATAACATTCAAGATCTGAACATGGGAAGAGTTAGGGCTCCAACCAAAAGTTTCATTTCCTAAAAGTCCAACCAATTACAATAATTGGATCAAGAAACACAAAAAGCCCAGCTATTCTAGTTAAATGATCTAATAACATGAGATTTTGTGCAAAGAAATAGGAATTTTACATTCCTTTTTTACTGTCTTTTGTCTTTTCTTAATGTTCTCCAGTTCCATCTGGGATCTTCTTCCACTTAATTAAGCTTTGCATGAATAGTCCGAAGCCAATTTAGCAGTTTCAGCTCAACTTAGAGAAAAGAAAAAAAGCAAATAAATTTGAAAACGCATAATCGACATGACATATGTACTATTAGTTTCCTAACCACATGAGTGCATAACGAAGATTTCTGAACTCAAAACTAATTCGATTCACGAAATGATAAGATGTCACTTTTTTATGGGATACTTTCTTCTTTTTGGACTTCCAGACAACTGGCCTGTCCGCCCCTTTTGAAAGTGGCCTCCCTTTTTCAGTGCGTGGCGCCAGTGAAAAATAAGGTCATTTTTGCGCCTAGATGGCGCCTCGTACAATATAGTTACAACTAAAAGTTTTTGCGACTACAGTAAGATACTCAAGCGTAATAGCAAATCCTGATTAAAAAAGAACGAAATCTCATGAGCATTTGCTTCCGAAAAACCCTATAAGCCCACAAACTAAAAAGCAAAAAACCTTAACATTTTGTGATTAAGCTCTCAAAATTTAGATAGCTGATAATCATTCATCCAGTCAGACTGTCATAGCTCTCCAAAACCAATACTAATGTGATGTCCATCGTTTTATTTTTAATCCGAAGAGTCTAAAGGTGTACCAAAAATGATGTACCAATGGTGGACTAGCAAATTGTGATCATTGGATGTTGTTTTTTGGATCCTATTTAGATTTTAAAAAACCCAATTTTCTCCAAATCCAAAAGTACAAAGGCTGGTACACCAATTGGTCCGCCCTTAGACGACAGGTCGATTTTTAATCTATGTTTGTAAGTCTTAACATAGTAACAGGATAATGTACTTCTTGAAAGCAAGTAAAGTGTTGTTACAAATAATAATCATCAATGCATAAGACCATTAAAAAAAAGCCATTACTCAAGCGTATATATGCCCTTTTTTGAAAAATTTTGACCATTACTTTTGAATTCTCCAAGCTAAAGTTAACTACTTCTATATATTGTTTTTGCACACGATGCAGTGGTTCCGTTTGGTTTGTAAGTGACAAAGTCAAAATGAGGAAACTTTAAAATAATTGAAGTTTAGGCACTTCCCATGGAGAGGGCTCCAATATAGGCGTACTAAATAAAATCGTATGATAACACAAGGAAACTTGCAATGAAAAGGTAGTTGTCAGTCTTGTGACTTAAGTAAGACATCCAAGGTTCTAAAGCAAGATTAACTTCCTAATTCACCATTGACTATGAAAAACCTCATTATTAAATTTTAATCCCCAACCTGAAATTAAAATCCCTACAATGAGTAGATATTTCAACAAAAACTTGCATTAATATAATTAGCATAAGTTAATAAGAAAGGAATAGAAACAAAACAGAGTTGTAACTTTTCCAAATCCACCACATACTGATCTAATAACATTAATTAATAATATAATATAATAATATGATTTCAATTGAATTTTCTTTGACGTGGTTAAAAGCTGAATCAAGCTCTGCTCTTAAAACTTCTGGCCCCACCAAAAAATATTAGACCAATAAGAAGCTTTGATTTTCTCACACCACCAATTTATGATACTTTGGACTCCATTTCTTTTCGTCTCCATGAATACCATATAAAACCTTTTTATTAACTTAAATAATACGATTTAAGGTGATTTTTTTTTCAAGCTTATTATAGGGGCGTCAGGTTTTATTAGAGGGGCGGAAGTGTGATAGTAATGTCCCTCTAGTTGGTTAGGGGATGTCCTAAAGAGAATGATAATTGACTAGATTACCCTTTTCACATTAAACATACTAATCTACCCTTATTTTTTAAGATAAAAAGACCTAATTGTCCTATCCTATTTATAAACCTAATTAATCAATAAACCAAATCAGTTTTCATTTTTTCATTTTCATCTTCTCTTCTCCTCCTCTATCAACCGTAAACACCATTAAAACTGAAACTTTCACGGTGTTCGATTAATTGGCGATTTGAAAAATTGATAATCGTTGATTGAAACCTATATTAGACATGGCGAAGAAGAAGGTTGATGAAGATTGTATCCGTTCTAATGAACCACATCCTCCATTAGGTCAAGAACATCAATTTGAAACTCCTCAACCTTCAAAATCAATCCCAATGACTTATATGAGGTATGTTTCGGAAAACCCATTTAGGATTTAGTCTATTGTGTATGATTTAAGTTAATTATGTATCAAAAATTAGGGTTTTGGATCGAAATTGAAACTAGAATTGGTTTGTTGCATGTGACTTACGGTTCGTAATAACCCAGATACCAACCGTAACTGTAAAATTTGAAGAACATACGGTTGATAACAACCCAAATACGAACCGTATCTTATATTTTTTGAGAATTTGGTTCAGGTACGGTTCATATCGAAACCTTAGTTAGGAACCGTAATTCCTTATGTATGTTTCAAAGTTTTTTACGGTTCATATTTGCATCTCACTTACGAACCGTACGTTTTTACGGTTTGTAACTTAATTAAAGTTACCAACCGTACATCATCCTTTATGTTTTGAAATATGAAGTTGTAATGTACGGTTCTTATTAACTTATGCTAATTATAATTTAATGTGTGATATTAAAATCCCAGAGGCTTTGTTTGTTTTTGGATAACTTTGTCTCTCAGACGACCTCAACATAGTAAAGAAAAATAAAAGTAAACTGAAAACGAATAAAACAACATTTGACATTGTTATGGAAGATATAGTATATTTAAACCTTATAGATATTCTCGTAAAGAGATTGATTTCTATAAATAACATTCAAGATCTGAACATGGGATGAGTTAGGGCTCCAACCAAAAGTTTCATTTCCTAAAAGTCCAACCAATTACAATAATTGGATCAAGAAACACAAAAAGCCCAGCTATTCTAGTTAAATGATCTAATAACATGAGATTTTGTGCAAAGAAATAGGAATTTTACATTCCTTTTTTACTTTCTTTTGTCTTTTCTTAATGTTCTCCAGTTCCATCTGGGATCTTCTTCCACTTAATTAAGCTTTGCATGAATAGTCCGAAGCCAATTTAGCAGTTTCAGCTCAACTTAGAGAAAAGAAAAAAAGCAAATAAATTTGAAAACGCATAATCGACATGACATATGTACTATTAGTTTCCTAACCACATGAGTGCATAACGAAGATTTATGAACTCAAAACTAATTCGATTCACGAAATGATAAGATGTCACTTTTTTATGGGATACTTTCTTCTTTTTGGACTTCCAGACAACTGGCCTGTCCGCCCCTTTTGAAAGTGGCCTCCCTTTTTCAATGCGTGGCGCCAGTGAAAAATAAGGTCATTTTGGCGCCTAGACGGCGCCTCGTACAATATAGTTACAACTAAAAGTAGTTGCAACTACATTAAGATACTCAAGCGTAATAGCAAATCCTGATTGAAAAAGAACGAAATCTCATGAGCATTTGCTTCCGAAAAACCATATAAGCCCACAAACTAAAAAGCAAAAAACCTTAACATTTTGTGATTAATCTCTCAAAATTTAGATAGCTGATAATCATTCATCCAGTCAGACTGTCATAGCTCTCCAAAACCAATACTAATGTGATGTCCATCGTTTTATTTTTAATCCGAAGAGTCTAAAGGTGTACCAAAAATGATGTACCAATGGTGGACTAGAAAATTGTGATCATTGGATGTTGTTTTGTGGATCCTATTTAGATTTTAAAAAACCCAATTTTCTCAAAATCCAAAAGTGCAAAGGCTGGTACACCAATTGATCCTCCCTTAGACGACAGGTCGATTTTTAATCTATGTTTGTAAGTCTTAACAGAGTAACAGGATAATGTACTTCTTGACAGCAAGTAAAGTGTTGTTACAAATAATAATCATCAATGCATAAGACCATTAAAAAAAAAGCCATTACTCAAGCGTATATATGCCCTTTTTTGAAAAAATTTGACCATTACTTTTGAATTCTCCAAGCTAAAGTTAACTACTTCTATATATTGTTTTTGCACACGATGCAGTGGTTCCGTTTGGTTTGTAAGTGACAAAGTCAAAATGATGAAAACTTTAAAATTATTGAAGGTTAGGCACTTCCCATGAAGAGAGCTCCAATATAGGCGTACTAAAAAAAATCGTATGATAACACAAGGAAACTTGCAATGAAAAGGTAGTTGTCAGTCTTGTGACTTAAGTAAGACATCCAAGGTTCTAAAGCAAGATTAACTTCCTAATTCACCATTGACTATGAAAAACCTCATTATTAAATTTTAATCCCCAACCGGAAATTAAAATCCCTGCAATGAGTATATATTTCAACAAAAACTTGCATTAATATAATTAGCATAAATTAATAAGAAAGGAATAGAAACAAAACAGAGTTGTAACGTTTCCAACTCCACCACATACAGATCTAATAACATTAATTAATAATATAATATAATAATATGATTTCAATTGAATTTTCTTTGACGTGGTTAAAAGCTGAATCAAGCTCTGCTCTTAAAACTTCTGGACCCACCAAAAAATATTAGACCAATAAGAAGCTTTGATTTTCTCACACCACCAATTTATGATACTTTGGACTCCATTTCTTTTCGTCTCCATGAATACCATATAAAACCTTTTTATTAACTTAAATAATATGATTTCAGGTGATTTTTTTTTCAAGCTTATTATAGGGGCGTCAGGTTTTATTAGAGGGGAAGCAGTGTGATAGTAATGTCCCTCTAGTTGGTTAGGGTATGTCCTAAAGAGAATGATAATTGACTAGATTACCCTTTTCACATTAAATATACTAATCTACCATTATTTTTTAAGATAAAAAGACCTAATTGTCCTCCCCTATTTATAAACCTAATGAATCAATAAACCAAATAAGTTTTCATTTTTTCATCTTCATCTTCTCTTCTCCTCCTCTATCAACCGTAAACACCATTAAAACTTAAATTTTCACCGTGTTCGATTAATTGGCGATTTGAAAAATTGATAATCGTTGATTGAAACCTATATTAGACATGGCGAAGAAGAAGGTTGACGAAGATTTTAGCCGTTCTAATGAACCACATCCTCCATTAGGTCAAGAACATCAATTTGAAACTCCTCAACCATCAAAATCAATCCCAATGACTTATATGAGGTATGTTTCGGAAAACCCATTTAGGATTTAGTCTATTGTGTATGATTTAAGTTAATTATGTATCAAAAATTAGGGTTTTGGATCGAAATTGAAACTGGAATTGGTTTGTTGCATGTGAATTACGGTTCATAATAACCCAGATACCAACCGTAACTGTAAAATTTGAAGAACATACGGTTGATAACAACCCAAATACGAACCGTATCTTATATTTTTTGAGAATTTGGTTCAGGTACGGTTCATATCGAAACCTTAGTTAGGAACCGTAATTCCTTCTGTATGTTTCAAAGTTTTTTTACGGTTCATATTTGCATCTCACTTACGAACCGTACGTTTTTACGGTTTGTAACTTAATTAAAGTTACCAACCGTACATCATCCTTTATGTTTTGAAATATGAAGTTGTAATGTACGGTTCTTATTAACTTATGCTAATTATAATTTAATGTGTGATATTAAAATCCCAGAGGCTTTGTTTTTTTTTGGATAACTTTGTCTCTCAGACGACCTCAACATAGTAAAGAAAAATAAAAGCAAACTGAAACGAATAAAACAACATTTGACATTGTTATGGAAGATATAGTATATTTAAAACTTATAGATATTCTCGTAAAGAGATTGATTTCTATAAATAACATTCAAGATCTGAACATGGGATGAGTTAGGGCTCCAACCAAAAGTTTCATTTCCTAAAAGTCCAACCAATTACAATAATTGGATCAAGAAACACAAAAAGCCCAGCTATTCTAGTTAAATGATCTAATAACATGAGATTTTGTGCAAAGAAATAGGAATTTTACATTCCTTTTTTACTGTCTTTTGTCTTTTCTTAATGTTCTCCAGTTCCATCTGGGATCTTCTTCCACTTAATTAATCTTTGCATGAATAGTCCGAAGCCAATTTAGCAGTTTCAGCTCAACTTAGAGAAAAGAAAAAAAGCAAATAAATTTGAAAATGCATAATCGACATGACATATGTACTATTAGTTTCCTAACCACATGAGTGCATAACGAAGATTTCTGAACTCAAAACTAATTCGATTCACAAAATGATAAGATGTCACTTTTTTATGGGATACTTTCTTCTTTTTGGACTTCCAGACAACTGGCCTGTCCGCCCCTTTTGAAAGTGGCCTCCCTTTTACAGTGCGTGGCGCCAGTGAAAAATAAGGTCATTTTTGCGCCTAGATGGCGCCTCGTACAATATAGTTACAACTAAAAGTAGTTGCGACTACATTAAGATACTCAAGCGTAATAGCAAATCCTGATTGAAAACGAACGAAATCTCATGAGCATTTGCTTCCGAAAAACCCTATAAGCCCACAAACTAAAAAGCAAAAAACCTTAACATTTTGTGATTAAGCTCTCAAAATTTAGATAGCTGATAATCATTCATCCAGTCAGACTGTCAGAGCTCTCCAAAACCAATACTAACGTGATGTCCATCGTTTTATTTTTAATCCGAAGAGTCTAAAGGTGTACCAAAAATGATGTACCAATGGTGGACTAGCAAATTGTGATCATTGGATATTGTTTTGTGGATCCTATTTAGATTTAAAAAAACCCAATTTTCTCCAAATCCAAAAGTACAAAGGCTGGTACACCAATTGGTCCGCCATTAGACCACAGGTCGATTTTTAATCTATGTTTGTAAGTCTTAACAGAGTAACAGGATAATGTACTTCTTGACAGCAAGTAAAGTGTTGTTACAAATAATAATCATCAATGCATAAGACCATTGAAAAAAAGCCATTACTCAAGCGTATATATGCTTTTTTTGAAATTTTTTGACCATTACTTTTGAATTCCCCGAGCTAAAGTTAACTACTTCTATATATTGTTTTTTCACACGATACAGTGGTTCCTTTTGGTTTGTAAGTGACAAAATCAAAATAAGGAAACTTTAAAATAATTGAAGTTTAGACACTTCCCATGGAGAGAGCTCCAATATAGGCGTACTAAAAATATTCGTAATGATAACACAAGGAAACTTGCAATGAAAAAGTAGTTGTGAGTTTTGTAACTTAAGTAAGACATCCAAGGTTCTAAAGCAATATTAACTTCATAATTCACTATTGACTATGAAAAACCTAATTATTAAATTTTAATCCTCAACCTGAAATTAAAATGTAGGAAATACTATATGGTTCTAGAAAGTATAATTGAGTTAGTTTAGTCATATTGACCCAGTCAGCTGTCTATTTGGTCCTTTTTGAAAATATATATTGTTGTTTGGTCCTAGAAATTATTGTTTGGTCCTATGGGTGGACAATACCCACGGGGATGACGTCATCAGAAATACTTTTTTTTCCTATCTTAATAAAAATAAATAAATAAATACTTAAAAATGAAATATCTTTTGAACCAGATGTCCAAAAATGATAAATTTTATGTATTCGGAAAGCCCTCGACGAGATCTTTCCAACAAGTGCCATTGTTGCTATGTTTCGGAATTTTTAATTTTTACCTTATTTTTAGGTTAAAAAATACTCCCTCCGTCCATTTTTAAGATTCCGCTTTGACTTTGTCAAGATATTAAGGAAATCCTATAAAATGTCACGACTATCCCTTCACTAGCCTATTTAATATTATTACCAAAATTAAAATTATTAGTGTTAAAAATTCTAATTTGGATAGTATTATTGTTTTAGGAAATACTGTAAAGAAATAAAAGCAAACTTATACTCCAAAATTTAAGAATTTTTTATTTCCTCCATTTGATTTTGGTTTCCCGTACTAAAACTTTGGAGCCTTTGGAATTTTTATTTGGGAGGGAAAAAAATTGAAATTCTAGATTATTTCCCCTTTAGATATACTAACTCACTACACCATATCCTGGTTTTAGCCACACTTAATTTACGGAGGTGCGCAACGGATATAAACGTTGTACAATATACAACGTTAATAAACGTTGCACATGAGTTTATTTGTTGCACAAAATAAATTCATTTCATTTATTAAAATTAATTAGTGGTGCAACGTATGTCCACGTATATTACCGTTGCACAATTTTTGGTTTTTTTGTAATATACATTTATTTTAATTAATTATCTGATTTTTTTTTCATAAATATTTTAAAATAGATTAAAATTGGTTCCCCCAATTTTTCCCTCTCAATCTTTCACCCAATTCATTCTCCCTCTCAATCTTAAAATTAACAAAAAATTCCCCGCATTTTTTCCCTCTAATTTCATCACCTAAGCACACTCAATGAAGTTCAAAAAAAAAAAATCAGACACATTTTATAATTTTTATTCTCATTTTCAAAGAAATAAAAACTATAACTATCCATTTTATTTCATATATCTCTCTCTCTCTTTCTATTTTCTTTCTATTTTCGTGAAAACCCAGTCCGAGAGAAGAGACACTGTTTTCTCTTTTTTCTTTTGTTCTTCACCAAATCTACTTAGATTTAAGGTTTTTCTTGAACTTCAAATCCTCGGTTCAACAAAACTTATAATCTAATCAAAACCCATCTTCAAGAATGTCGATCTACAATCTATAATTTTTTTTTCTAAACCTAATTGTTCCCTGAAATCTAAAATCAAATCATTCAACTTCTGATTCAGCAACAGTTTATTGGATTATCATCAGGTATAAACTAGTTTGTGGTTAATTTCATTTTCATCTGAAATCATTTGATAGAGTTAGGGTTTTTGAAAAGGGGTTTTTGGGTGTTCTTGTTTTGAGAAATTATTTATACCTTCAATACTTTTGTTTCGGCTGATTTATTCAGATAAGATGACTTATTGGATGATTCTACTACTTTTACTTCTACATAATCTTCCTAATTTATATTTGTAAGACCTAGGGTTTCAGATGAAGTTGAGTTCATAATTACCTACTTACTGAGATGTTTAAAGAGTTAGAATTTGATAGAGTTTGGGTTATATAGAAAGTTTGGTTCTATAAATCATCATGAAAGTTGGGTTCTACAGAAACTTAGCTAATTTTTATTAGAAGTCTTGTTTCAGATTTTTATTAGGTTGTTTAGAACTATTTTGGCCTGATTTTACGTATGTTTGGTATTCAACTGGATTGGAGACTTTTCCTTGATCAACATATCTCTCTGAATGAGGATTTTAACATGGTATTAAGTATCCAGTTCACTTGATGCTTATGAGCTATGTCAGTTTTAGTTCCAAATGTCTTGTACTCATGGAAGTTATACTTTCAATAAATTTGATGTATTCATATCTTGGTTTAGCTTTAGGCTTGTACAGATAATTTTTAGATATTTCTTCAATAATTTCATATTGACGTTAAGAGCTCGAATTCGATATACGTTAATACTTATAACCAGATCAGTTTGTTATGTTCTTATATGTTATTTGAATTTACTTTTGTACTGATTATGTAGTGTAAGATTTAAATAGTCACTTAGTCTGAGTCCTGAGGTTCTAGAATGTTTGTTTGTTTAATTATAATGTTTGTTATCAGAATCCAATATATTTAAGATATGATTTACTCTCAATTGAAAGATTTGTATTCGTAATATAAATTGAATTGAAAGCATGATGTACATGTCTTCTTGACTGATTTACACCAAGTCTCCAGAGACAATTGCTCTCATGTAGAAATGGTGATTTTTTTTGCATGAATACCAAACCTTTTAATATATTTAGTGTGTTATGAGACTTTCTACCACTATACCTTCATATTAAGAAAGAACGTCTCTGAATTTTGTTTCTTTTAGCATCCTTGTCTCAAACATTGAACCCAAATCTTTCTGCACATTTTCTCTTAAGTGATTTTACTTGCTGAAGCACCATAGCTCCATAGACATTGTATGTCACTTAGGGTTTTGGTCATTTTGTTGGATTTTGACACCCTTGTTTTGTAATTCAGTTCATTATGTTATAGAGACAAGATTAATGCACGTTAATTTGTGGTTTACAAACTGATTTATTTAGAATAATTGCCGAATGGTGTGGTGTTTGCTTAGTCTTTCAGGACTTCTTGACGAAACAAGTGTAATATTTATCCCGAAACAAGTTCATTATGTTATTTGAATTTACTCTGTGCATCAAGGTTTCATTCTTTAGTATGTTCTCAGAAGAAAAAAAGGCATCTTTTCCTATTGATTTGCGTTGAGTTTGATGTGTATATCAAGTCTTAAAACTTTAGTTGTATGCACTTAAATGAGTTTTCCAGTATACGCATAGCTAGAAAAATCCAAAAGCTGCAAGACTAATGTTTTGCAATAGTCAAATGAGAAAGTTGCAGGCTAGCGATAAATACTGAAACCAATCGCGAAATGAATGTTAAATTGATCTCTTTTATGGCTCTTCCTGACTTCCTTTATGTAGTTGGTTAATAAGGTTATTCTGGGAGTACCCTAATTTCATGTAAATACATCTCTCAGTACTCAAAGTTATATGTTAATATTTCTCCAGACAATATATGGAATAGTGCAACCCCAATTTTGTATATACATTTTCGTGTTCTTAATAATGTTTCCTTTACTCATGTAGGATGTGAGTTGGAGCCTGAGTTTTTGACAGAGTTTGCGAAAGAGATATTTAAGAGGCCCAAACTTAATAACCACTCACTTGGATTGAGAATATATGGATCAGTCGAGTCTTTCAATCCTGTTCCATCATTGGAAAAGACAAGCATTCTTATCATCACCAAAGGTGAACCAATTATAACATATTTATTTTTCTTACTCAGCTGCTTTTACCGAATATTAGCAGTTATGACTGATTAATCCAATTTTAATGGTATTCACACTAAACTCAATCTTATTGGTTGTTTACTTATAAGGTACCGACGTATTGAGTGTGGCTGTTAATCGCATAGAGAGGTTTGTTAGGTTTTCTACTGTTCTGTAATTTTTTAGTGTAATTTATAATCTGGTTTTGTTAGTGTTGTAGAATGTATGAGAAAAGTTGGATGTTTGAAGATAGGTTTAGTCATGCATTTAGAACAGGAGTAGATGCTTTTATTGCATTTGCATATAAGAATAGACTTAGAGATTCAATGTACTGTCCCTGTCCTTGTCGTGTTTGTCTGAATTCAAAACCTAA
This sequence comes from Papaver bracteatum, assembly GCA_023529315.1. NCBI lineage: Eukaryota > Viridiplantae > Streptophyta > Magnoliopsida > Ranunculales > Papaveraceae > Papaver > Papaver bracteatum. Next base: position 22,846 of record JAJJWX010002038.1, on the reverse strand, counting down.
GAAATTTGAACAAGTGAGGCATGATTTAAAAGTGAATGGTATGCTTGAATCATATGTACTTTGGTAAATGCACGGAGAGAAGTATACACCTTCATCGAAAGTAATTGACGCAAGTGTAGAGTAGTTGGTTCAAGAAGAAACACCAGTGGAGCCTGTAGAGGAACATGTTTAAGAGGACATTAGAGATAATGGGTATATGTTAAACGATTTTGTTGATAATGCATTTGGGATTTTTGAAGGGAACCATCATGTCAATGTAGATGATTCTCAACATCCGTTTACTCAAGACCCAAACTTTGGTAAGAAACACGATAAGTACAAGAAGTTAACAGAAGAGAAGATATATCCAACGTGTGAGAATGGCGAGACATCACTTTCTGTCATCATCGAACTGTATCATTTAAAAAAGACTTTTTGCTGGTCTGGGAATAGTGTTACTCACCTGTTGGGGTTACTCAGAAAATGGTTTCCATAAGGAAACACTTTTCCTGCAAAATACCCCGCAATGAAACAGACGTTGCAAGATCTGGGAATGAAGGTTGAGAATATACATGTGTGCGAAAATCATTGTGTGTTATTCCGTAAAGAACATGAGAATGCGGTAGAGTGTCCCACTTGTGGAGCATCAAGGTACAAAGTCAAACAGGGGAAAGATGGAATATTGAAGGTAACAAAAGAGCATGTTAGAGTATTGAGACATTTTTCACTACCAGAAAGACTTAAGAAATTTTATACTATAACTTGGATATATGAATATATGACGTGGCATGATCGAGCAGAAGTTTCTTATGACTATATGCGCCATCCAGTAGACTCCTTGCAGTGGCAGAACATGAAGTCCAGGTTTCCTGATTTCGCAAGTAAAGCGCGAAATGTGTTGCTTGGAATCTCGATAGATGGTTTTATTCCTCTCGGCATCCAATCTACCGGTTACATATGCTGGCCAGTTATATTGGTTCCTTAAAATTTTCCACCATCGCTATGCATGAAGGCAAAGTTTCAGATATTATCGCTACTAATACCAGGACCAAAGGCGCCGGGTCAATACATCTGCATTTTTCTACAAGTATTAATAGAGGACCTAACAGAACTTTGGGAGGGTGTTGATGCTTTCGATATGCGTTTAACAGATACATTCAAGTTGAGAGCAATTATTATGTGGGGTATTCATGATTTACCTGCATATGGAAATCTTTCTGGGTGTGTAGTTCATGGTTACAAAGCGTGTCCGGGTTGTGCAGATGAGATGGAAAGTAATTGGTTACCTCACTCCCGCAAGATTGTGTATAGAAATTTCTGAAGATTTCTTACGACGAATCATCCTTTCGGGTCCGGTACATGATGAAAAGTTCTTTAATTCTTTAGATTATTCTTTTTGTATATTATTTTTTTGATTTATGGATAAACTTTAGGCTGATTAGTGTTGCATATGTTACTACTACAAAGTTTATATGTACCTGGTAGTGACAGGAATGATCCATCTCTAAATACTAGTTGGTAGATTAGAGGTTACGAGTTCGATTCTTGCAATTACTCTGTTCAATTTTATCACAATTGCCAAGAGAACAATCCAATTTTATCGCATAACATGTGATGTGAAAAGTCTTTAACTAGATGGAGTAGTTAGTATAATTTTATCTTTAATGTTTCTGCATTATATGATGTAAATTTACAGTTTATTTTCTTATGCTCCTTAGAGTTTTGTACTTGTAGGAATACCTGTATGGTTGTCATTCAATTGGGAAATCTGATGTTGCTGAGATGCATAAATTTTAGCATGCTTATTCTTAATTATTGATATAGCTGACCAGAAAGTATGTTCTTCGCGCCCACTAAATTTATGAAGTCTATTACTGAGTTGCATAGATTTTAAGCATGCTTAGTATTCTAGTGTGAAAATAATTCATCTTGACAAGAAACTGAGTTAAAACAACATGTTGACTATTTGTTAATTTTTAGTTCAGTTCTTCATTTTTTTGTCAAGCTTGGTTTGGTCATATCTGATGGTCAGTCCAGTTATTAATTTTTGAACTTTTGACTGGTCAATTGAAAATGAATTGCAGTAGTATGAATTTTAGTGTCCTCTTTTCATGTCAGGAAAGTATATGGGACTCAAAACAAAGGAGAAGGGATTTGCACCAGTTCGATTAACTGGACAAGAAGTAATGGCGAAGACTAGTCATGTTCACTATGTTCATTGTAAGCTAACCAAAGACGGTAAGAATAGAAACAGAGATTTTTATGAAGTTGATCCGTAAGATACTGATTCACCATCTAAAGCGTTTTACAAGAGATCGAGGTTGTTGGATATTCTAACATGGGTTTATAATGAATATCGTCATTGTATTGATGTAATGAATGTTGACAAGAATGTTACTGAACATCTTGTAGATGCTTTTCTTGACATAAAGAAGAAATCGAAAGACAGTGTGTGTGCTAAGAAAGACATGAAGGATCTGAATATTCAGAGTGGTTAATGGATCATTGAAGATCCTGAAACTGGTAAAGAAATCGTACCTGGAGATCCTTATATTTTGAGCAAGAAGGAGAGAAATGACTTTTTGAAGATATTGAAAGACATGAAGTTTCTGAGTGGATTCTCGTCAAATCTTGGAAAAAATGTCACTCTTCAACCTCCTGGTCTGCATTCTCTGAAGTCGTATGACTTTCATATGATTATGGAATATCTGCTACCGGTGCTGCTCCAATATGCTTTCCCGCGCTACCCAGAACTTCGGAGAGCTCTTCAACAAATCAGTTTATTTTCTAGAATATTGTGCTCGAAAGTTTTGATCAAAAGTGAACTCCAACAAGCTAAATTCATGGTTGCCGAGGCATTATGTGTTCTGGAAAAGTATTTTTCGCCTTCGTTTTTCGTTATCTGCATCCATTTGGTGGTGCATCTTGCTGACGAAGCTCTAGCTTGCAGACCGGTTAGATTCCGATGGATGTATCCATTCGAGAGGTAATTGCTTTCAAATATTTTGATCACATGTAGTTCCATACTTCAACTTGTTTGTGATATATAAATTTAAGAATTATGTTGTTACGTAGGGCAATGAAAATTTATAAGAACATTCCAAGCAACAAGAGTTACCCTGAAGGTTTGATTAAAGAAAATCATCTTACATCTGAAGGTGTGGTTTATGCAATGGAGCAAGTCGCAAACTCCAAGGATGGCACTCACAAAGCCACACTAGAAGATTTCTTGGATGCCGATTCTGAATACAACGATGAAGGCCCCGAGGGGTTTGGAGATAAGTCAGCGACTCTATTTGATGTACAATTCATACAGATAGTTAGATGGGTGCTATTTCATCGTGAAGTAGAAGGTCTTACAGATTACTATGCGTAAGTACCTTTTATATTTGATTCAATTTTTTTAAAATGTGATTGTACCATGAGTACCAAATGAGAGATCTTTTTAGCCTGGAAATATTGTAGTAATGTACAGTAATTTGGGTGGCTGTTTAGACTTGTTTAGACTAATTCTTGTTTAGACCTGTTTTAGTCTCAACTCCCAAGTTACTTTGATAAGCAGAACACTCCTTTTACATGTTACTGTTTTGCAGTGAATACTGTGATGAGTTGTTGGTTGATACGAATGGGAGAACGACCAACGAAATAAAATGACAGACAAATTTCATAAAATGGTTGTATAATAAGGTAACTATTTTGAGACATTGTTGATTTCCTATTTTTCTCATCACTTTTATATATTTTCATTATAAATAACAAGTCTTGTAATGTTCCAGTTGGTGAAAGAACGCAAAATGAATTCCAAATTGTGGCATTACGTAAAAGGGCCTGTTGGAGCAATGGAATATAACAAGTACATGGTCAATGGTTATACCTTCTCATCCAAGTCAAATGAGTCAAGTCGCATCTCACAAGATAGCGAAATTTGTATGGAAGCAACTACTGCATATAGGGCAAGTAGTTAAGATAAAAACCTCGTTGATGGTGTGACCAAGTGGTATGGTTTGGTTAAACAGATATTAGATCTTGAATACACAGAGTTTAAAGAGGTGGTGTTTTACTGCGATTGGGTGAAGGTCGAGAACAAGAGTCGTGGGTGTAAAATGTGTCCTGATTCCAACTTGGTGTTGGTTAATTTGAATAATTTCATAAGTTCAGATGGTGACTTTGATGAACCTTCCATACTCGACTTTGAGGTTTCACAAGTGCTTTATTCGACATATTTGAAGGACACTGAATGGTCTGTTGTAATTCAATCTCCAATGAAGATCACTAGACTAGAAGATGACTTACTAAAGACCGAATTCGGAGAATTCCAGTCGATATTTCAAGATGAACCCCATTTGAAATCTTTGCTAGTAACACGCAGTAGTTAAATGTTGATTGTGTTGTAATTATACCTTTGTTATTGGGTGAGAATGTAGCTTTGCTTTTTTAATAGGCAGATCACAACCATTTTTTGTTTATTATGATTTTTGGCGTACGATGATATATTGATATGCTTCTTGCTCTTTCTTTGATATTGCTCCTTACTGTGATTTTACTAATACTTCATATTCGTATTTGTAGTATAACATGTCCATCTCTACTAGAGATACATCATCACAACAAAACATGTCCAGCTCTTCTTCATGTAAACCGAAGAGGTGCATCAAACTTGACCAAGGTTTGAAGCATGTGGGAGTAAGTGCCACCAAATTGTCTACTAGAGAAGGATAGATCATAAGAATTCATGTTCCTATTAACTTCACTGACTGGAGGATCGTGCCTGATAATTTCAAAGATGATGTTTGGGAAGCTTTATTGGTATTTCCTTCACTGGAATTCTTGACATGTGTATTTCTACTACTATTGATGTTATTGTACTTAGTGTTTAACAACATAAACTGTATCTCAGGGGGAATTTGAATTTCCTGTCGACCCAAATCTTTGTCGCCTTGTTATAGAACGAGGATTTCCGTCATTATACCGGAGACATAAGAATGACTTGAGGGATATGGTCAAATGAGTACGTAATAAAAGAGCAAAGAAGAGGCATGCATTATCTAAGGATGGGTTTGTTGTACCGGAGGAAGACGCTCAAGTACCGGAACCACAAGAACTCACTCTAGAACTTTGGGAAGCTTGGAGAGACAAGGTTCCACCTGGAATTAATCGAAATGTTTGGCATGAGTTTGTTGACCATGAGAATAAACCTGAGACTATCGCAAGGAATGCCGCAAATTTATAACACAGAAAACAAACCACTGTCTGCCATACACTTGGGAGATGCTCATACAGAAACAAAAAATATAAACTGGTAACTTTATTTGATATATAACTAATGGTTAGTATAACGATAGAGGTTTTGTGCTAATATGATAAACCATTTTTTCCGGATGATTCAGGCATTCTAAAAATACCAGAAGACACTACAGACAAGTGGTTGTTGGGACACCAGCAGCATGATGGGAGTGTGCATCCCAATGCGATCGATGTACATGTAAGTATTATATGTTTCTTAGTCTTAAGTAACGTGCATAACTACACTTATTTCACTTCTACTATCTCATATTTGTTGATGCTAACCACCAAGTTTCAATTATGAAATTACAGAAAAAAGTATCAGAAGCTAAAGCGAAGCGTCAAGAAGCAGTAACAAGTGATGGAAAAGGCACTGTGATTTCAGAGGTACTGGAAGAGGTGTTTGGAGAAAACAGAAAAGATGGTATTCATGGCTACTCATCCAATATTTCGAAGAAGCATGCTCAGGTGGCAGCAGTTGCGTATTCTGCTTTTCAAACAGGACAGTTCGAAAATGAGGAGAAAATGAACACGATTCAAACTGAAGTTACTAGTTTGGGTTCCAGAATGGGATGTGTTGAAGGTGCAGTGGGGTCGTTGAATGGTAAAGTCGATGTAAGTGTTCTCATCTTACTTGTCGTGTATCAGTAAATAAGTTTTACAAACATTGAATGATGTGTGCTAATTCTAACATGTTCTTGTTCACAGGAAATATTATAGTTACTGAGAGCTAATGGGTCTGCACCGGTAAGTACCACCAACACTCCTAGAACAGTCATTTCTATCCCAGAGAAAGGGTCTACTACTTATCCTGTTGGTGGAAGTCATCATGTTCTGGATAACGAGAAAATTGGATCTCGTGTGGTTAGATCTGGGCAAGTCGAGATACTAAACAATAAAGGTTAGGTTGTTGCACTAGGGAGTATAAAGGATGGTTCAGATGTTGAATACGTACATTGTGTAAAGGTGAGGCCGAATGAGAGGAAGGTCTATGTCGAGGAAGTGTTTGACCAAACAATAGTTATTTGGGATTTCACTCAAGGAGACGGTTATCACTTCTTAAAACAACTACCACTACCTACTTTTTTGAGATGGGGCGAGAATAGGCTGCAACCTGCAGTTAGTGCATCTATTTAAGATCGGGCGAGAATATGATATCCTACAGACTACTTTTTTTGAGGTATTTTGACTGAAGGAAGATTGATCCATACAATGGAGAATACTATTGAATTCTCTTTTTTGGTTTTTTGACTTATGAAGATTACTCAACACAATGGCGAATCCTACGGACATCTTTTTTTTTTTGGGTGTTTTTTGGCTATAGGAAGATTAGCCAGACTATGCATCTGTCTACTCTGTCTTTAGTACTTGTTTGTAGTTTTCTATGCCTAACGGATTTTATATATGTATATATATATTTTGTATCTTGTTGTTTTTGATGGTCAACCACTTTTTAACTCCGCCAATGCAAATGCGTTGCCGGTCCCAAGACCGGATAAAGGAAGAGGGAAAAGGTTGGTGTATATATTCATGTTTTTGTCTTTCCTTTTTTAGGTTGCAGTTTAACTCCATGCTAACCTGTCATTATGAAGCTTTTGGACAAGTACTTAATTAAATGGGATGTCACAGCCAGAAGACGAACAACTTGTGGTGATCTCCCAGGTTTGTCACTCTCTTCTTTCAATTTAAATTTCAACTTTTTTTCTTCCTTAAGATGTAGTTTAGACTCAATCTAATGGTTAGAAGATGCTTTCTAAACATGTGCAGGGTAGTTGTTCTACAAACTAAGAATGCAAGGAAAGCAAGTGAAGATAATCTATCAACTTATTCGATACCTACAGGTAGTTGTCTTCTGATATCAAAGACATGAAAACATTAGAGTACCCAAGTTCTTATTTTTGTCGAATTTGGAGTCATTCAGGGCGCTGTTTCATTATTTTATAATGTATCTCTTTTTTGTCATAAGTTTCATTTCTTGTTCGCATATCATCTATGGAGTAATTCAGTATCTCTAACTGCTTGCCTTTCAAAAAAGTATCTCTAACTGCTTGCTTCATACATAGTTCGCGACATTCACTTTTCTCGTACATAAAATGCTACGACTCTATTATGGGTTAGATTATTGGTAAGTTAACAACATGGAAAATCACTCATTTCTCATTTCACAGTTAACTAGTTATCATGGTTCTCTAACTGATATTTCACATTTGTATTTTTTTTTTTGTGTATGGACGCGCCCCGGAGGAGTGCTCTGGATTTGAGGGACCTTGGACCACCAACCACCCTCATCTTCGATAATGCATACTTTATGTGAGTCTTTGTTCCTTTTAGTTTGGACCTGTAAACCTTTTGTTGTCAACTCAACGAGTAACATAAGATAATCAACAGTTGAACTTATTCCGAAGTTCTTAGAAACTCAAAATTACGTATTTTATAGCTAATACTTTCTATTTTTGGTTTGGAAGGTATATTACTACCATACTTTTTAAGCGGTTCCTCATTCATCCAAGCTATATAATGATCTTAGGTGGAATGTTACTGGACCTAAAGGTTTTGAGGAAGTTAAGCATGTGAGATGCTCAAAGGTTAGTTTCCATCTCTATGTAAAATCCGTCCGCTTTTCTAGTCTTGTATTAATTTTTTTCTTTCACTCGTACCTCCTGAGATGGTTATTTTCTGGTTTAGGGTCATCAAGTTCAAGAGGATGTTGGAAGCTTTTTCCCGCGCATTCGAAATGATGTTGATTTTCTAGTGGTTAGTTTTCTAGATACTTACATTAGTTTCTTTTTAAAGAAGTTCTAAGACTATCCTCATTACCACCATCTCACTGTTGTAGTCTTTATTTTTTTTTCCCCTTAAAAGTATGGTTGGCCTGTGATGGAATCCTGTCCATGAGATGTTGGACAATATAATTTAGTTCATTAGAGAAACGGTCAAACACCCAGTAATGATAATCATTATTTGTTCCTGGAAATGTTTATTATCATGCTAAGTCAAATCCAATGAATGTTTTATAGGTAAAGAGCACTTGTCACCTTGGATCTACTGAAATTTTCAAGTGTCTGTTTCATATCATCACAGAAAGGCAAAAAGGTAATTTTATTTGGGCAGAAACTCTTTTTTAATATCAATTTGATAGTAAACGTTGTCGTTATTCATATAAAGCAGACCTAAGTTGATTCCTTAATTACTCAGTTGTGGGAAAAAAATTTCCTCTTGCAGTATAGCATTCTACTTGGAAATTTTATGCGATCACATCGACTCTACCGGTATGTAAATCAAATTCTACACCAATTTCTTTCACCTTTTATTTCCCAAAAATTGAACATATATAATATACTTCACATATATGGTAGTTTCTTTGAGTTCAGAATTGGATTCTAATTTTATCTTGTACTCTGCAGGATTGAGTTAATGTTCTTTCACCTGTGGTAGTGTTTGGAATGTTAAAGACTTCTTAGAATGTAACAACATAAGGTTAGGCTTTTCATAATTTGAAATTCAAATACTTGCGTTCATAACATTTGGAATTTTATATGGGTTTATGGTTTATCTTTCTACTTTGTTTGTAGTACCAGAATATCTCCACAATTATATTCACGAGAGATTAATGACACTTCTGCGAGCGTCACCGAAAACTTTCAACAACATTTCACGAGCGTCACAAAATAATTCAGAGAATGACGTAATAAACAACGACAACATAAAACATGAGAAAAATGTGAAGATTTTGTAGTTAAAAAGAATGTTCGCGAGCACAAGGCGGGAATTCACGAGAGCAAGGAAGGAAATGAAGATTTTGTGGTTATAAAAGAGTCTCGCGAGCACGATAGAAGACTTCGCGAGCAGATATCAGATTTCGCGAGAAGATATCAGATCTCGCGAGCACGATAGCAGAGCCTGCAAGAAGCATAGACAAAATCCTAAAAAATGGGAAAGATAGATTGAACGTGAGCTGTCACCCACTATGAAGATACCTATATAAAGAGAAGAGCAGGAGAGAGAAAAGGGGAGGAATAATTTTTAGAGGAGAGAGATATTTTGCAGAGAGATTTTAGGAGAGAGAATGTATTTTTCTTTATCATCTTCTTCCCCAAAACTAGATTTAGAACTCCATTAATGGAGATTATCAAATGTAAAATCAAATGTAAACTTTAACAATCATAGTAGAGAATCATGGATGTAGATCAAATTGATCGAACCATGTAAAAATCCGTGTGTCTATTTACAATATTTAGAATTTTAAATATCAAATTAGTTTAGATTAAAAGATTATTATCAAGATATTACAAGGGGTGTGTTGTGGGAAATCCTGCAACTACATTTTGGCACCGACTAAGGGGACAACTACTTGTCAAATTGAAGAAGATGATAAAGAAATTGGCTATTGTTAGATTTAGATTTCACTGGATCTAAAAATTTCAAGATCAAATATGGAAAGCTACAACGAAAGATCATGACTATACAACAAATAAAGAGAAGGAGATATATTAAGTGGCGGATGAAGAAAATATCAGCAAAATTGTGTCAACAAATCATCAAAAAGGACAAATTTCTTCTCACTTTTCTTATTCTTTGTTTCATTTTTCATATATGGGAATTTTAAAACACAAATTGAAAAATAGACTTTTGTCAAATTTAAACTTTGCTTTTTGTAGAAATTTGGTTTATTGTGGAAGTCTTGAATCTAAAAATGTTTTGCTATGAATTTGTAGTAACCAAACTTCGTTTTACAAATTTGTTTAATGAATTTCCAAAAATGTTAAATTTCGAGGTTTACTGTTGATTAGAGATTTACATTTCGTAAGAACAAAATTAAGAGGATTTCATTGAAAGTTTTCATTCTTCGTAGGGAGAAGTTACTCATCTTAATGCTCTATAGACTGCTAACCAAATTTACTGATCGTTTGCGATTCTAGGCAAAATTTCATCAATATAGATTTTCGAAGAAAAATGAAGATCAACCAATCTCGCAAAAAACGAAACATCGCAGTTTCCAACTAATCTTTGACAAGATGCAGCGAACAAGAGAAAAATGGATCAATTAATGCTACTTTGTCAACAAACCCAGTAACAAGATGCAGCGAGAAAGAGAAATACCTATTTTGTAGCAAACAAAAGAATTAATTTTCATGTGAAGACAAAAAGACGAATGCCAGCAGACAATTTGAGTGGAAAAACTACATTTTGGAATATCGCGAGCAATGATCAAAGATACACATAATGGGAAACAGATGGCAAGATTCCAACGGAGGAGAAAGGACAAAGTACTTCATCAACAATCGCGAAGAGATCAAATGAAGTTACACCAACAAATAATTCTACAGGACAAAATCTCTTCTCTTTTCTAATTTAATATTAAAAAAAAAAAATTAAAAAAAAATCTCACGTCAAAGAAGCTTCAAAGACGCAGATAGCATTTCTCAAATCAAAATATCAAGAATCTTGTTATTTCTGCGAAGTCTTTCTGCGAGGAACAACAACAAAAAGAAATGTTTCACTAAGACACATTATCGCCAAACTAAGACACATTATCTCCAAACTAAGAGATACAAAAGAAATTTACTCCCAGTGAAGGTCAACTGTGCTATTAAGCCCAGCAAGGAAGAGAAGTCAGAGAATATTTCTCCAGAGCATCACTGGGATGAAGTAATGAATCATCCATCAATGAGAAAAGGGAAAAAACACCATAGCATCAGTTGCGAGAAGAACATTTCATTTGTGAAGAATTATCTTCAGTTTGCATGGAACTATTCAAAGGGCATGGAGTTGCTGAATTTTATCCTTACAAGACATCATTTACATAACGTTTAAGTTGCTGCTTTAATAGGCAAAACTCATTTCTGACTTCAATCATCAACAAGTGAAGAGAAAATATATAATAGGAAGTCTCACTCAGTCAACAAACAAATTATCTCGTCAGTAGAGAAAAGAAAAGACATTATGAATTATTTAATATGTCAAAACAGCTCAGTTCAGTTTAATTAATCCAATTCTCGCCAAAACAGCTTAGTAGATCAATTAATCCAATTCTCGCCAATCCAGCTTAGTAGATCAATTAATCCAATTCTCGCCAAAACAGCTTAGTAGATCAATTAATCCAATTCTCACCAAAACAACTCAGTTCAAGGCAATCAATTCAACCAATATCTCACCTCAGTTTGGGTGAATACAATCAGTACCTGTAAAATTAATAATACCTACGAAGTTAACAGTTTCTGCGAAGAAGTTAGAAAGTGGAGAAGAAAAGTACACAGGGAAAATTAACAAGGGTTCCAACGTATTTTCGCATTTTCAAACAACAAATATTTTATCACAAGAGTTCTTACCAAACATTTCCTTCGCAGGTAACCAAAGAAGAAATGACGAACTTGATACTTCAAGAGGTATTCACAACGAATGAAGGAGCTTATACACCAAAATGAAACCAACCAACACGCTGGAAAGAGGTTTGGTTATTAGATTTGTAAATATAGTGAGGCAACATATTTGAGCTGCTGATGAAAGCTAAGCAAGGGATTTGGTCATTCATATTTGATCTGCGAAGAGACAAATCCATTCTCTCGTGAATACTTCTCATCAGCAAACGATGAGAAAGTTAAGCAACCTAAGCTCGTCAAAAAATAGGGTAGAGGCAGAAGAGACAGTGATGGTTATACGCCATAGAGAAGAGTGCAGGAACAACGAGAGAAGAAACAGCTCGTGAATAGCAGAGCGAAGAAGAAGAAAGAAAATATGATCACAAAAATTAAATAAAGAGCGATTAAATTTGAATAACTTCTGCGAAGCTTACCAAACCAACAAAAGCAGCTGCTCGCAGAGATGGTTAGAGTTGGAAGAAGGAAGCTTTAGGTCGGGAGTTCAAATCCACAGACACATGATTTTATTTTTCATTTCTTTCACATTCACACTGAGAAGAAGATAAGAATAAAATAGAAGCAACGTTTTATATTTCTCAAGCGCGAAGGAAGCACAACTGGTCACCAGCGAAGTGAAGTGAAGAAGTTGGATGTCGCGAGTTCAATTCTCAACGACTCGTATTTTTATATATATATATATTTATTTTTTTCGCGGAAAGAAGGTTAAGTGTCACCACGAGAATGATAATTCCACAAGCATGCATACAGATGGTTCGCAAATATTTACCTTGTGAGCCCAGTTTGTCCAATCCCACTAAAGAAAACCAAGCTATTTCACGCAAGGAATTAGTTAGCAAGAAAATGAAGTCTACCTTTCACGAGAGGATTATTTCATTACTTCGCCAAGTTGGTCAGAGACAGGAATTTGGTATTTCATTTCTTCGTCAGATATTTGATTATTTCGCAAGAAAAATTCACAAAAGAAGGGTTAGAACAATTGATATGTTGCGAGAGTATACAAGAAGCAGGTCAAGAGTTCATTTCATATTTCTTCTAATTTCACGAGCAAATCAAATACTTCGCGAGAAACGACAGCAATAGAAAATCGCCAAAAAGCTAAGTACCACTTCCTTGAATATTTTACTTACAGAAAATGAAAATTTTTGATTTATATTATCGCCAGATTTCAAAGAACATTTCTAAGATTTTTAATAGTTCAAAAATTAAAAAAAAAAAAAAAAAATTCAAAAACTTTTGATTCAATTTACCAAAAGTGGTATAATCGCAAGATTTCTAAAATTTCTAAGATTTCAAAACATTTCAAAGAATTGACTTACCAAAAAGAGATACGATCGCAAGATTTCAAAAAAAAAAAAAAAAAAAAAAAATCATCAAAAAATTATAAAAAATGAAATCATCGCAAAAATTTTAAAGATCGCAAAATTTTTCAAATATTTCAAAGATTACAATAAATGAAACTATCGCAAAGATTTCTAAGATTTCAAAATTTTTTTGATTTCATTTCCAAAACAACGATACCCTCGCAAGATTACAAAGATTTCAAAAGATTATAGAAAATGGAATTATCGCAAAAAAATTTCAAAGATTTCTAAGGTAACAGAAAACAAAATTATCGCCAAAATTTCTAAGGTTTCAAATTTCCAAAATACGCGATACAATCGCAAGATTTCAAAGAAGATTTCAAAGATTTCTCTAGAATATTTCTTTTACAGAAAGAGATTTTTGGTTAAACAAATGTGATAAAATCACAAGATTTCAAATAATATTTCTAAGATTTCAAAAGATTTTAAAGAATATTTCAATTCACAGAAATGAACAAAACAAATTTTTATCAGAGCTGCGAGTGTAATCGCGAGATTATTCAAGATTATATAAAGAATGGACAGAAATGAAAGAATGAAGAAACGCGAATATAATTTCGCAGAGATTTAAAGAATGGGACAAACCTTTATGGCGTGCACCCTAGTTCGCGAATACAATTTCGTAAGAGGCAAATGTAAGACCTACAAGCACGTTATAAGGGGGGTATCTCTTTACATGATTCAACGATAAGGTTATACCGCCACTGGAACCTGAGTCATGCATATGTTGGGGTTAGAGAAAACCTATCCGGGAGAGAGATCTTGGATTTCCAGCTTTATAAGGTTATACCCTGGTTGGACGACCGGGGATATCTTCCAAGAAGTGCAGAGTATGACCAAGGCGCCGAGGTACACGGTTTATCCAAGGGTGCCCGGGACGGACGAACCTACCCTGGCCATCTTTGGTAAGTATTGGCTATGATGCACTTGGATTGAAGAAAACCCCACTTAGGGTGCAGTCTTGTAACTATAAGCCATATAGGCATAAAGGACAAGAGGCTGCGAAAACAACTGGTTGTTGGTAAATCTGGATGGGAGGAGCTAGTCTTGTATGGACAATGTTCCCTCCTTGAAGGGGAAACCAAGGGAAAGATAAGGGCGGCACCCTCCATTAGGGAGCTGATAAGTGTCTTAAGACGGCAATGTCATGGGGCTCTATGATCGCAAGATCATTTAGGCATGTCATATTGTCGCGTGACGTAAATTATACAGAGGAAAAAATCCAAAAGAGAAAAAGTTAAGATGAGATCAATGGGTTTTTACATGAAAATGTGAAGACGTCCTGCGATTTCATCGCAAGACGGCAATGTCACGTGACTTTACGTTCGCAAGAATATTTAGACCTGTCATATTGTCGCGTGACAAATATCCTGAAGAGGCTATAATACTAAGAAATGATAAGGCAAGATCAATGGGTCAATACATGCAAATGTAAAGACGTCCTGCGATTTTGTCGCAGAAAGAAAAATTGGCGAAATAAGACCTTTAACTAGGAAGGCAAAATAAGACCAATAGAATAATCTCAAACATTAATTATTTTCTTGTAAGAATGCAAGAAAGATTTGCTCATCGCAAAAGAGAAAGCAAGTACTATTCAAAATCTCTCAGAAATACTATTCAGAGTTTCTCAGAAGTATTATTCAGAGTCTCTCAAGAGGAATGTCTACAATCTCGTAGCATTATTTACAATCTCGCCACTATTCATCGCCACTATTCATCACAACTATTCATCGTCACTATTCATCGCATCATTATTCAAAGCATTATTTCAGAATCTCGCGGAAACATTTAGAGCCTCGCAGAAACATTCATAAATTTTCAGACTAATTCAGCATATTGCAGACCATTCCAGAATTTTGCAGGAGAAGTGATTATTTCGCAGAATATGATCATTTTATCAAATGAGGCAGAGGCAATTCGTTCATTTAACATTTTCTCAGAGATCCTTCCTTCGTAGATAAAGAACAGAGGCAACTATGGATTACCAAGAAAACATTTTATGTTCTTTATCTTCTCGCAAGAATCATTTCCAAAATGGACTAGGATTTTCACCAAAAATGAAGTAATAATTTCACGAGAACAGAGGCAATACTTATGATTTTCATTAAAGAACGGATACTTCTTGAAGATTGAGTACTTCTTATATTTCTTCAGGGATACTTCATACTTCACGAGCATTTCAAGAGTTAATACTTCTTATTTATTTAACAAAGATATGGAACTTCGCAAAAGAATAGAGGCAAGTATATACTTTTCAAATCCAGTATTCTTTCGCTCATTCCTTCATCAACAAAAATCAAAGACTATTACAACAACAGATTTTTTCTTAAAGATTACTTTTCAAGCAATATTCAAGAAAAAAGAGGCAAGATGTAGTACCAGAATATCGCCACAATTATATTCACGAGAGTAATGACACTTCATGAAGCGTCACCGAAAACTTTTCAACCACATTTCACGAGCGTCACAAAATAATTCAGAGAATGACGTAATAAACAACGACAGCATAAAACATGAGAAAAATGTGAAGATTTTGTAGTTAAAAAGAATGTTCGTGAGCACAAGGCGGGAATTCACGAGAGCAAGGAAGGAAATGAAGATTTTGTGGTTATAAAAGAGTCTCGCGAGCACGATAGAAGACTTCGCGAGCAGATATCAGATTTCGCGAGCAGATATCAGATCTCGCGAGCACGATAGCAGAGACAGCAAGAAGCATAGACAAAATCCTAAAAAATGGGAAAGATAGATTGAACGTGAGCTGTCACCCACTATGAAGATACCTAAATAAAGAGAAGAGCAGGAGAGAGAAAAGGGGAGGAATAATTTTTAGAGGAGAGAGATATTTTGCAGAGAGGTTTTAGGAGAGAGAATGTATTTTTCTTTATCATCTTCTTCCCCAAAACTAGATTTAGAACTCCATTAATGGAGATTATCAAATGTAAAATCAAATGTAAACTTTAACAATCATAGTAGAGAATCATGAATGTAGATCAAATTGATCGAACCATGTAAAAATCCGTGTGTCTATTTACAATGTTTAGAATTTTAAATATCAAATTAGTTTAGATTAAAAGATTATTATCAAGATATTACAAGGGGTGTGTTGTGGGAAATCCTGCAACTACATTGTTGATGTATGAATCATTCTTGACCAATTCTAATGATATTGAGGTTTCTAAATTGGGTCTTCTCGTTCTTCTAGAATGGCATATGCATGTAGGTGCAGAATTAATTTATATTCGGGTACAGAAATCTGCCGGGATGACAGCCGGCGATAATCTTTTTTTTTCCTGAATTTTATTTTGCAACGGATATAAACGTAAGAAAAATATCCGTTGCACAAATCACCTGAAATGAGCAACCGATATAACTGCAACCAAACAAATAAACCGTTCAAAGAAAACCAAAATGGGACCCACAAAACCGTTATCCTTTAAATAAAAACTGTTGCACAAATTAATATATACGTTGCACAAATTAGAAAAAAAACCATTGCACCATTAATTGTGCAACGTTTATAATCGTTGCTCAAATTAATTTGTGCAACAGATAACTTGTGTTGCACAACAATGCGCAACGCCGTTTTGCCAACAATTATAACAGTTGCACAAAATATGCGCAACGTTTATAAACGCCACAAAAAAGTTGTTTTGGTGTAGTGACTCTACCATGAATTTGAGATTTTGTCATAATTTTTTTTTGATTCTTTGCCATATAATAATAAATAGAAGTATTAGGAATTTTGTAAATACCCATAAATGTTTTTATTTACAAAAAGAATGGCAATTAATATAAAAAAATATTGAATTGATTTTTTCCTTATATATGGTGATGATATGTATGATTTTAATTAAGTTTATATTAAAAATGATTTTACAATTATACAAAAGAAAGGGTATATTTGATAGTTTAAGGGAAAAGTATGTTTATAAACAGAGCAGACAGATAAAATGGACATACCAAAGTAGAAATTAGGACAGATAAAAATGGACAGAGGGAGTAACTATACTAGAGTCGTGCTGTGACGAGGTCACCCTCGTGACAACTTCTATAAGGGTGCACCTTTTAACCCTTGGATATTCAATTTAAGATATGTTTACATCTCGAGACAGTATTTAAGATATCAATATATTTTGTTTTATTTTCTTATTTTTCACGTCCCTTAATTTTATCTTACTTCCTTCATAGTCCCTCGAACATATCAAGACTTTATCTTCATCGTCAAATCTAGTTTTCTAAACCTAAAAACGAAAGTTCCAGCCATAAAATATGGTCAATCTGTATCCTATAATAAGAAGACTAATTAATGGATCGATGTCGTTTGTTATACAAGGTGATACAAAACAAGGAGGCCGTAGTAAGTTCTATGCAAATGATCAACAACGAGTGGTGTTTACTTCTAGAAGGGAGATTAGCAGAGAACATGGATCTGCTCAAGCTTAAAATTGGACTGTAAATTAATCAATTGCATCTATGCAATGGACCTAGTGGCTTTTTGTGCTATTCCAAGTTGTCAACCAGTAATAATCTTTATGAAGTTATAATGGTTGATATATTTTTCTTAGTGGTGATATTAACTACCATCTTTGATCTGGGACAAATAGATTCCTCGAGTAAATGGTATCTTTTGTTTGTTTGGGCAGGCTCTTTGAAGATCTCTATCAATCGATGTCTATGATGTAACTATGAAATTGTTTGACTGTATAGTCGATGATCACTACTCCCTCCGTCCCACTATTAAGTGACCTATTTGATTTTAGATTTCATCCCACTAATAAGTGACCTATATTACTAAATAAGGAGATATTTCTAAAATTATCCTTTTAGTTAATTATAAAAAATATAAGAAATATGCATAATTTGATAGGCATGTTTATATTCGTTAAGTAGGTGTTTTAAAATGCTTTTCAATGGTACGAAGTTTGCGAACATCCGTGGAGTAGTTTGAGAGATAAATCATTTCTAAATTTCACTAATTATTTCCTAATAAGGGTATAATTGTAAAAAATGAATAAAAGTACTCTTTTCCTTGCTTGCCTTAAAAATTGTGCAAACTTAAACTAGGTCACTTAATAGTGGGACGGAGGGAGTATTATTTTTTAAACACAACCTTTTGAAAGAATATTTCTCACGGTGAAGTTCAGTATTTGATTTTAAAGGGCCGATAAACAATTACAATTCAATGTCGGAAGGTATAAAAAAAAATTGTGTATATAAATTCTACCTCGAGATGTGAATACATCTATGATTTAATATCCAATGGTTGAAAGGTGCACCCTTATAGAAGTTGTCACGAGGGTGACCTCGTCACAACACGACTCAACTATAAAATGGAGTTCATTATATAAAATGAACTAATTTAATGAACTACCATACTAGATAGTTCATTCTACAAAATGAACTGTCATGATTATGTAACATACGAGTTCATTCTACAAAATGAACTGTTATAATGAACTATTATTACAAGTTCATTCTACAAAATGAACTAGTATAATGAACTACTATTATGATTTCATTCTATCATATGAAATACCATTAGGAGTTCATTCTACAATATGAACACCTATCACGAGTTCATTCTACAATATGGACTATCATTTACGAGTTCATTTTATGATACAGATTACTATAATGAACACCTATTACGAGTTCATTGTACAATATGAACTACCATACTTGATTATCATTTATGAACAACCATTATGAGTTCACTCGATAATAAAAACATCTATCACGAGTTCATTTTACAATGTGAACTATAATGATGAACTACTATTATGACTTCATTATTAATAATGAAAGTATTTTAATGATTTCATTCTACAAAATAAATTGTTAGCATATACGAGTTCATTCTACGAAATGAACTGCTAGAAATATAATGAACTACCATGTTCTAAAATAGTGTTCATTTTTGGATATGAACTACTATTATACTGAAAATATTAAAATTTCGAAACATACTATAATGGGTGCTCATTGTGTAGACCTCGACGAGTCCTTTCCGAATATATAAAATTTATTAATTTTCAACTTATATTTTGAGAGATATTTTGTTTTTAAGTTTTTTTATTTATTAATGTTAAGAAGAGAGAAATAAAATAAAAAAGAAAAGAAACATGTGAATAAGTGAGAAAATAAGAGAGAAAACGGTATTTTAGATACTTTAATATTTTTAAATAAATAATGACCAAATGGAACTCTCCTTTTGTTGGTGGACCAAATTAAATTCAGACCACATAAAATAGGACCAAACGATTATTTTCCCAATTAAAATCCCTGCAATCAGTAGATATTTCAACAAAAATTTGCATTAATATAATTGGAATAGGTTAATAAGAAAGGAATAGAAACAAAACAGAGTTGTAACATTGCCAACACCACCACATACGATTATTTTCCCAATTAAAATCCCTGCAATCAGTAGATATTTCAACAAAAATTTGCATTAATATAATTGGCATAGGTTAATAAGAAAGGAATAGAAACAAAACAGAGTTGTAACATTGCCAACTCCACCACATACAGATCTAATAACATTAGTTAATAATATAATTTCAGGTGAATTTTATTTGGCGTGGTTAAAAGTTGAATCAAGCTCTCCTCTTAGAGCTTCTAGCCCCACCAAAAAATATTAGACCAATAAGAAGCTTTGGTTTTCTCCCACACCACCAATTTTTGATATTCTGGACTCCATTTCTTTTCGTCGCCATGAATACCGTATAAAACCTTTTTATTAACTCAATTTTTTTTTACTGCCGCCTTTCTTTCTTCTCTCTGTTATCATGTATGTGGTTTAACTCGTTTGGCAATTTAAAGATATATCCGTTATGCATATATGAACGCCAAAGTCTTCTATGCTTGCTTGTTAATATATGCTATTACATATAACATAAATTTGTTTTTCGTGAAAATATTCTGCAATTAGTATGTTAAACTCGGGATCAAATATTCATGTGTATATAATATGTCGGCTACTCTATATGACATGTACGTTTAGAATCATTTCCAATAGTTAGGATTATATCTCACAAAATATGGAGAAACTTTTAATATGACTTTCTCCTTTAACACCTACTCATCAGATGGCATCTCCTACACGACGACCATTATTTTCCGGTACCATCAATGTCAGGACTGACAACACCGTGTTGGTAGAATTTAGTGATATTAGGATTACATATGTTTTCCAACTCAGTCATCCGGTTGTTGATATCGGCTCGCAACCCTACTGCACTTGCTATTCAACCACTGAAATGCATCATGGAGTGCAATATCCATCTTCTTCTTATCATCGGCTGCTAGTTTTGATCCTATTCTACGAATTGTGTTCCTTGCGTCATCTACATAATCCATATAAGTACTCGGGAAAAATTCTTTGTAAACCCCCATTAATTCTATGTTTGTTGTTGAGCATCATAGCATGTGTGCTTAGGGTTTTTTTTTGGTTGTTTTTCCCGTCGGCATGTTTGTCCGACTCTTTCTAGCCACTTTGGCTGGTGGGTTTTGTAACTCTTTATATTTCATTTCTTTGCCGAGCAAAAAAAAAGGTCATAATTATATAAATAACAGTGTCATAATTTGAGTCTGGTAACAATTTTCAATACAATTCATAGGAATTCACAATTTTTATTATCACTGTAATTTATCTACTATGGAGGAACTATTTTGTTACTGAAGCAGTAGAAGCAACTATTGGTGTTAGAAGAAAGAAAAGAATGTATATTGTGTTTATTGTTCCTTAATTAAATATGGGGCAAGATAGATTCACAGAATTGGTGTTTGTTAGTAGATATGGTGGCTAAAATAACATGTTGTATTTTTTATTTGAAACGAAATCTCAAGTAGGATTTAATTCAAGAGTATGTTTCTCGTTTGCAGTTGATTGTGCTCATAACAAGTGAAGATTTGAGAAAATGGAGGGTTGATTCGAGTGGAACTGTTTTCTGTGAAGTGGATTACTATAAGCCGAAAACTTCATAAGAACTAATGAATCCACCCATCTACAAGTAAGATTCAATCGGAATATTGCTTAAAACCTTAAAATCACCATTTTTCGTCAACTTCGATATTGAACCTGGCTCCGAGCTCAAAATCTGGCCGCGAGTGGGTATTATAAGTCGGAAACTTCGAAAAAACGATGAATCCACCCATATATAGGTAAGTTCCATCAAAACATTATCCGAAACCTTAAACACACCCCTTTTCGTCAACTTCGATACTGAACCTAGCTCCGAGCTCGAAACCTGACCGCGAGTGGTCTACTATAACTCGGAAACTTCGTAAGAACGATAAATCTACCCATATATAGGTAAGATTCCATCAGAATATTTCCCGAAACCTTAAACACATTCATTTTCATCAACTTCGATACTGAACCTGACTCGATTTTTTTTCTTCGTAACCCTATGACGACCTTTATTAAAGGTTGCGAAAGGGAGTTGTAGAAAATAGTTTTTATCAGAATAGAGAAAAAAATTAGCAGAAGCACATACCAAAATAATTTTAGCAAAATAGAGAAAAATTTAGCAGGACGACAAAAAAAAATTCGTACCCCTACGACGACCTTTACTAAAGGTTGCGAAAGGGGTTGTATAAAATCTTACATGTAAGCTGTAGATGCATTTTACTACAAACTACATCCAAAGGATAGAAACCTTCTACTTATGCAAAATGAAAGTAAAGACTCAACAATGGACACAAGATGTACGTGGTTCGGTATCCGAAACCTTAAAAACGATGAATCCACCCATATATAGGTAAGATTCCATCAGAACATTATCCGAAACCTTAAACACATTCATTTTCATCAACTTCGATACTGAACCTGACTCGATTTTTTTTCTTCGTAACCCTATGACGACCTTTATTAAAGGTTGCGAAAGGGAGTTGTAGAAAATAGTTTTTATCAGAATAGAGAAAAAAATTAGCAGAAGCACATACCAAAATAATTTTAGCAAAATAGAGAAAAATTTAGCAGGACGACAAAAAAAAATTCGTAACCTTAAACACACCCCTTTTCGGTATCCGAAACCTTAAAAACGATGAATCCACCCATATATAGGTAAGTTCCATCAGAACATTATCCGAAACCTTAAACACACCCCTTTTCGTCAACTTCGATACTGAACCTGGATCCGAGCTCGAAACCTGGCCGCGAGTGGTCTACTATAACTCGGAAGCTTCGTAAGAACAATAAATCTACCCATATATAGGTAAGATTCCATCAGAATATTTCCCGAAACCTTAAACACATTCATTTTCATCAACTTCGATACTGAACCTGACTCGATTTTTTTTCTTCGTAACCCTATGACGACCTTTATTAAAGGTTGCGAAAGGGAGTTGTAGAAAATAGTTTTTATCAGAATAGAGAAAAAAATTAGCAGAAGCACATACCAAAATAATTTTAGCAAAATAGAGAAAAATTTAGCAGGACGACAAAAAAAAATTCGTACCCCTACGACGACCTTTACTAAAGGTTGCGAAAGGGGTTGTATAAAATCTTACATGTAAGCTGTAGATGCATTTTACTACAAACTACATCCAAAGGATAGAAACCTTCTACTTATGCAAAATGAAAGTAAAGACTCAACAATGGACACAAGATGTACGTGGTTCGGTATGATTACCTATGTCCACGGGGGTGAAAGGGTGAATCTTATTACTTCAAAGTGTTAAAAAGATGTTGCTCTTAACCCAAACTCCCTTACACGATCAACTCACTTCTCACTTTCTTCTTAATTGGTGTGATATCAAGTCTCTCCCTCTCCCAATTTTACAACCTACCTCTCTTGGATATAAGTTCCTCTATTTATAGGAAGGGTCACATACAACCAC
>JAJJWX010002037.1:0-26853 GCA_023529315.1 Papaver bracteatum | reverse complement strand
TTTATAGAGGGCCGCACAAAATCGAACCAGAACCATAGAATCGAACCGAACCGCAACAAAAGAAATTAAACTGAACCGAACCAAAATCATATTAGCCCGGTATAGTTATGGTTGTCAGTTCTGAAAAACCGACACCATTGGTTTCAGTTTCGGTTGGCACCCAAAACCGAACCGAAGAAACCGAGAAACCGATCTTGAGACTAATTGTAGCCATAGATTTTATAGTAAGCTAATCATAGCCGTAGTGTTTAGGTCAAGTGGTTATTTTTTTGTCGAACATCTCATTCAATCTCGTCTTTCACTCTTCGCCTCCTCTTCTACACAGTAAAGACTGAAAAGTGAAAACTGCATAGCTTCATCACCACTCAGCCAGAACTCTCAACGCCACCGCTCTATCATCACCCACCTTCTTCTTATCATCATCATCATCATCTTCTTCTTCTTCAAGTTTGATCAAGTAACAAACACCACTAGAAGTTATTTCAGATATTATAAAGGTATTGCATGTACTGTTTCATTACCTCTTCTTATTTGATTTTGATATTATGAGTGTTGTATTTGAATAGGTTTTGATATTACGAGTTACATTTGATGTTACAAATATGAAATTTAGGTTTTGTGATATTAAATTTGTTTTGGGATATTTCGTAATTACTCAATTAGGGTATGATTTCGTCATTTCTTCTTGTTTTATTTGAGTATAATTTGTATTTTGTAACTGTATTGATCAATTTGTTAATTCTTTATTAAATTATGAAGTCAATTTTGTATAAGTTGTATGTCACACACACTAATTTATGTTTTATGTGACAATATGTTTCAATTGAGGGAAGTTTGTATTGAACATAGTTTGAGAAATGCTCTATTGGTGAAAGCATGTAGTGTAATACCCTGTATGTTTATTTACTTTTTTTTTGGGTCGGGTTATACCGAAATTAATTGACCTTGTATCTTAGGTTATTGTTCCTTGGCCTTAGCCTAGGTGGGTTGATTGAACTAGAAAGGCTACAAGTTATGGTGGAAATATAGTCACCTTATTAGTTTTAATAATTAAATAAAAATGAGAGAAAAATGAAAAGACAAATATATAAATAGAGAAAATTCTTGTAAAAGGAGAAGTAGTAGAAAATAGGGAGAAGAAGGAGAGATCAATTCCATTCATTAGTGTAGAATACAAGAGATTAGGCCTCTATTTATATAGATAGAAGACTTGGTGTCCAAGATATGTAAACCCTAAACTTAGACACGAAGGGCATCTTAGTAAATAAACAATAGTTTATAACACTCCCCCTGATGACCACTGTGGCTAAGTCATTACAAGCATACCAGGAAAACTCAAAAGAGAAAAACCTGAAATTGCATAAGCATGTAAAAACTCAGACAATGTTGGACACGCATATGTTGCCTCATTAAAACCTTGACAAGGAAAACCCAGTGGGACAAAACCTTGACGAAGGAAAAAAAGTACAACGCGATAAAATCCATTGAATGCATTTTAATTTGATGATGGTGTTCCCCCTGATAAATACTTCAGTCAAATCTTGGCGTGCAAATCTTTGAGTCGAGAATTTCCAATTTTGAAGAACGAATGCAGAAGAGGACTGTAATTTCATGAAGATGTTGGATAGTTAATGAAGTTTTCATTTGTGTTGCACAACCAGTAATGCCTTCGATAATACTTTTGCACATTGAGAACTTGTGTCATGGATTTCTAGATTCCCGAGATGATTTGCAAAAGTTGTTGATGTAGTTTCTTCAACATAGAGCCAAGATGTAGATAAATTACCATAAGTGAACAAAACTGAATTTGTGGTCATACCTTATGTGAAGCGGAATGACATCCAAATTACTAAGGGATTGTTATGTTGATTTGGCCAAACAAAACGACCTAGTTAATGGTGGGAATCCATCAAATAACCGAAATTTGATACAACTCCCCCTTGTATGACCACCATGTTGAATTAATTTGGCTCACTAAAACCTTACCAATAAAACCCAATGGGAAAAATTTGGACAATGGAAAAAGAGCACAATATCAACATTTCGAATTAAACGTTAGGGAGATGTTGCCTCGTTAAAACCTTGTCAAGAAAACCACATGGGACAAAACCTGAACGAAGGAAAAAGAGTACAACTTTTGACGTAAATATTGATGCTAACCCAACTATATGAGTTTTACAGAAGACAAGCATCAAAAAAATAACTCTAGTCCATCTTAAATAAGAGTTTAAGCTAGCATAATTCTAACAACAAATTTAAGGGAAATAAAATAGAATATATGCAGCTAAAGCGTGGATTTTTGTGTTTTTATGGACTCCTCAAGAGACCTATATATAAAGCTAATATCATCAACTAATTAATCTGGATTTTAGGTTTGGTACCAAACTTTTAAAAACACATGAAAGATTGTTAACTTGACATAATCAAGTCAAGTGGCTACCAGAATATAATTTTAATCCTACAAGGATTACAAATTTGAATATGTTCTCCGACCACATACAAGTCCTTCAAGGACTACCACGCTAAATGTGTCTTATAAAAAGAACAATTGTTGAACCAATCCTAGGGTCTGATCAAAAGAAAAACCCTCAAATCGTTTTCACAACGAACGTATTTATCGTATAACGCATTACGACCACACCAACCTGTAAGTAATAGGCTTGGAAATTTGAAGGTGTTAAGTCTTGGATCCAAAATTGCGTTAATCGAGAAATTATAATAATTCAATCCAATATGGATTACATGTCAACCAATCACATATGTCGACATCCCTCTGCAGAGGTCAGGGTTCACAACCACCATCATTTATTATTTCAAAAGTTAATATATACGAATATTCGACAATTTATAGCGTATTACATTCCACATAGTTCCCAAATGTATGCATACTTTGAAAAAATTCAAAATTTAATGGTACCAGCGCCCGCGGGCATTATAATCTCCTTATCTTCCAGTGAAGAGATATGAATCATGAGAATGTGGATCTTGTTTTGATAGACTCAATTGGAGCACTTTCTGTAGCCTCTTACAAAATGTTATGAATTTCATAGATGTGGCTGGATTTGCCTTTCCAAAAGGCATAAGCTTATTAAAAGCTTAATGAAATTTTTTCGCGCCTTATTTGAGATGGCAGACTTTTTTGATTTGATCATGACGGGAGAGAAATATAACTTTTTCAGTTAATGAACACCAACATCTAGTAGTTTGTAGTCTCTCCCTGATTATGGCAGAAATATTTTCATCTTATTTACGAAAATAAGTTTCATATAGTATTATCTAATTAATTCGAGACATATACTCATTATGAAATATGTCTTTCGACATAGGAAAAATGTAGTCTTAATAGACATACAATTACCTTCAACCATGGATTACTTTTGGAACACAAACAAAAATAAAATAAAATAAAATGATATGGAACCAAAAGCATTAAAAAAATGCAAACAGGTCTCCAGTAATTTCGTAACTTCAAGGGCCACAAGATATTAATTTAGAACGAAATTATGGACACTTTCCTTAAGAAAAGAAATAAAATTAAGATCAATATAGTCACTACAAAGACTAATAATATTGGCAAACAAACCGGGTGCGCACCCATTGATCTTTTATGTCCTACCGTATTTTAACATAAAGTTGAACGGTCTCAGTTTTGGAGATTAGCACAAGGAAGAAAAAATACTAATACTAATAATTTTTTTTTGCTCAATGTCCCTCAGGAATGCAGCAATTGGTGTTTGCATTGTGAATAATATGCCAACGACATCTCATCCGTATAGGATTTATAGAGAAACCAATTCCAATCGGCATATAGTCGTTATCAATTTTGAAAAAATAAAATAAAATAAATACATCCAGTATTGGTTGAAAATGGCAATAAATTTAGAGAAAAATGCCAATTTATTTTCTCACATCTTATAAAAATGATGGAGAAAAATTAATACCGATTGGTTGATATGGTACACTAAAATTGCATCGGCAAAAAGGAAAAATATGTCACATTAGTCATCGCATATGGAAAATTCATTCCATGTTGAGGATGGTTTCTTGTAGATATATAGAAACCATTTATAATTAAATCACATGATCTTCATCGAATGGACGAAGATACCAAAGTTAATTGGCCGTAGGTTTTTCAACCATGCACATGATTAATTACCGTAAAGGTAGTTATATTGCGATAACACCAATTTTTGGTGATTACAGTTTCAATGAAGGAATAGAAACTGTATAAACCATCTTTCGATCGATTTATTTTTCTTTCTCTATGAAAAAATTAGAGAAGTAAGAAAACATCAGTATTTGGTGATTAGAGTTTTATTATAGGGATAAAAACTGTAAACCATCTTTTGATGGATTTTATGTTCTTTCTCTATAAGAAAAAAAATAGAGGAGAGAAAACACCATTTTTTGGTGATTACAATTTATTTTAATGGAACAGAAACCGCAAACCATCAACAGATGGATTTTTTTTCTTCTTTATTTCTCTTATGAAAAAAATAGAGAAAGAAAATAATCAAGATTTCTTTGAGAGTATAGAAATCCATATGTCCTCGTGCGAAGACTGACAAAAACTGATATACCTCTATTTAAAAGGCAAACCATAACTCGGTAAAAATATGAGCTTGCTCAATGCGCACTATGGGACTAGAGAGATGACCATAGTGCTCTGAACCGAATGGCAACATTGCCTTATATAGATGAAAGTTTCTTTAAATATGATCATCTAATAATAAACAACAGGTGTCAATCGTTATTAATCTAATGACAAACCTTAAAATAACAAAACAAGAAAAACGTACAGTTGGATACTGTTCACGCCTTTTCTTTCAAGGTGTTATCTCTTGGCAGCGTGATCCATTAAGGTTCTTCGATATCATGGTATAACACGGTAACCCTAAGACAAACACCATAAAAACTTTATTAGAAAATAAATTTAAAAGGAAAAAAATAATAATAAAGCAAGAGAAGGTTAGATATGGTTGTAAATATCTTTTCCGCTTCCGTCGATCAGTTGGTAGAACAACGTGCGTGATAACGTCTTGTAAAAGGAGAAGTAGCAGAAAATTGGGAGAAGAAGGAGAGATCAATTCCATTCATTAGTGTAGAATACAAGGGATTAGGCCTCTATTTATATAGATAGAAGACTTGGTGTCCAAGATATGTAAACCCTAAACTTAGACACGAAGGGCATCTTAGTAAATAAATAATAGTTTATAACAAAAATATTATTAATGTTTTAAATACCTAAAAGTTTAGAAAAGGAATTTTAGAAGTTAGAAATCAAAAGGCTAGGAGAAAGAAAAAAAGATGGAGATATAGGTTTTTGTTTAGAGAAGAAAGCTATGGAGAGGAAGAAGATGAATTGGAGCTAGGGTTCTTGAGGAGAAATTCTAATTAGGAAAATCAATGGAATTGAGGTAGAATGTGAAACCCTTTCTCTTTAGATGTTTTTCTTTGGTGTTTACTTTATATGATTTTGTATGGTAATGTTCAGTAATTTATTAGAATAAATATGTGCCTTTTGTTGATGATCAGGCTTCTCTAATTGATATTAAACATGATACAGTATCCCTTATAAAAATTTGAGAATTTTCCAATGTAAATTCACCGTTGAATGTTTGTTTGAAATTGGGTGATAGTTTCTGAATTTCTGGACAGTTTCGCCTTGCTGTGATTTTGATGTTCTTAGGAAGTCCTAATGGTGTTAAAAGGATTTGATGTCTTAATAAAAGTTGTAGATAAACATCTTATCTTTCAGTGTGCTTTGGATTGGGTCAATTTCAGATTGTTATGAATTTATAATGAATTGTTTGGTAACAACATGTACTCTGCCCAGTTTTTAGGTTGTCATTATAAATTCAACATCTTTTGTTTAAACCGTTGGTTTGGTGTGAAATTTGGATATGTAATATGTGAATTTGTCAAGAATGTTCCTGTAAATTTTGAGGATGATCAGATAAAGTTATCACCATGAAATATATAATATAATATGGCTGCAGTTGACTTGTTTGCATAAATGCTTGAAAGAAATTCATTTTCTTAAGCCATGGTTGCTTGTGTTGTGTATAAATGATATTTTAAAAATGAAATGAGTTCATGTTTTTCCATTAGATGAAATATGCTTTCATGCTAACGGTGGGTAATGATCCCCATGGGAACTTGTGTTTCCCGATCATCGATGGCGGCTGTCCGTGCCGGTAAAAGATAGGTGGTGTACGAACCAAGGTTTTCGTACTGTGAATGAAATGGGTAATGATCCCCAAGATAAAATGGGTATGATCCCCATAGGAACTTTTGTTCCTGACCATCGATGGAGGATGTACATGCCGATAAACGATAGGTGGTGTACGAACCAAGGTTTTCGTACCGTGAACTCATGGCTTGTTGTGACAATATCAATTTGTGATTCATGTGTTGAAATCTAGATTAAATGATTTGTTGGAAGCATATTTGGTGTTATAAACTCATGTTTTGAAACTTAAAAGGATGGATTGTTGGAAACATTATTGATGATGTTAATTTGTGTGTTGAATCCTAAATGGATGATTTGTTGACAATAATTTTGGTATTGCGAGCTCATGAATTAACAAATAAATTGGATGATTTGTTGATGTATTATTGTGAAGTCTTATTTGAAATCTTAATTAAATGATTTGTTAGAAACAATTGTGGTATTTTGAGTTCACGGTTGGACAAATGAATTAGATGATTTAGTGAAAATAATATTTGTGAGGTAATGTTGTTGGTTGAATATATTCGTTGAAGTTGCACGGTATTTCTTATTGTATGTTATTCCTTGATAAAATGATATTGTTTCTGCATCTTTAGAGAATAGGGGTGCATTCTATTGAGCTATCATCTCAACCCAATTGACATCCTTGCAGATTTATCAGAGTGGCGCAGCGAAAGCTAGGAATGAGTAGCTTAGTGATTGAATTGCTTAATTGTATTGCTTAAATGTAATTTGAAATAATATGTTTGGTTGAATTCTTTGTTAAGATAATAAGAGGATTTATATGCTCCAGTTTATGTTATATAAAGTTTCAACTATGTTTTGTGCAAAAGTAAATTAGCAAAAATATGTATGCATAAGTCTCTTCCCGACCCGTAATGCTTCAAGTTTGGATCTCCATACGGGTTTGACCCTGGTCCGGAACTCGGGGTGTTACATGTAGTTTCTTCAATTCTGAGTAGTCTAGTACAAATTTTATATATGTTATTGTTATCTCCATAGAAAAGTTTATTGTCTTTTTGTTGTTCTTCAATTGGTTCGTCCCAATAAATTCATTCAATTTTGATATGATTTTGAGAAATATAGGTACTTATGTTGGGGGCATGGAGAAGGGATTTTTGTTGTTCTTGATCCAAACACCTTAGGAACTGATGATGCCGAAGATGTTTCAGGTATTTTCTCTACTCACTGTTTGTAAAATTCTGATTTGTTATTTTCTCTACTCATTATTTGTCACTTATTGATGTAATTTCTTGCAGAATTTTTAGGTTCTCTTGTAACTACTAAGTTCATCCGCATTGACATAGATGACGAAGAAAAAGAAGATTGAGTTGTAAGTCCTTTGAACTGCTATTAAGCACATTGAATTTTACTGTTGTTTTTAGAATAGTTATGTATTCCTTTATGCCGTAAGTCCTTATGTTGAACAAAAAGCTACACCTAAGACTGTCTACATTCAGCAACGATTTTGGCATTTTCAACTGAATAGATGAGTTTCCATTTAGTTAAAGTCTGATCTCAAGTTTCATTATCTCTTAACATGAATTTTTGGGCCAAGTCTGTTAATAATAGCATCGTCTAAGCTAGGATCAGTAGCCAACACTAGCTATGTAAACAATCACTATTGCTAAAACTATTATGGGTTCCACTTTCATTATCCTTCAATAGCATTTATAGTTTTCCTTTGTAGAGCTATAATGTTACCAGTTGGCCATGCTGTCTACATTTTTTTTAGTTAATTGTCAGCTCTCAGGTGAAAAAGATTTTGAATCTCTGTGTGGAGATACACAATGATAGCCTTCCACTGTTTCAAAATCATAGGTCATTATTGGCCTGCATTTAAAGCCTCTCGTGTTGTTGTTGACTGTAGAGAGGCCTAGATGAGATGGTAGAAAACACTTAAATTATTTGATTGTATGCATCAAAATTCCAAAGTTCAGAACCGTTAAAGTTCAGATGAATTTTAACATGGTAGCTAATTTATTTATAGATTAAATGTTACATTCTGTTCATTTTCCTTGTTTTGTTTTATATTGTTCTAGAATTATTTTAAGGTCACGTGTTAATTTGTTTTACACAGTTCTACCTTTTGTTGCTTATGTTGTATGCTGAATTGCTGATGAATTCCTATTGTCTATGCAGGTAAGGATTCTTCACTCTCTACATAATCCAATATTGTTTCACTTATGGATGCTCGCAACTTGCGAGAACAACGATGATATTTGCCGAATCTGTTGGAGTTTTTGCTTTAGGTCGTGTTTGGCCCTTGGAAATGCTTATCCTAGGTTGGGTTATCAAGAAAATACAATTAAATTATGTTTGTCTTGTTCTAATTCTAGTCTAGGATACGAACAACTAAATCTTCCTTGATTTTAGGAAGCTAAAAAAGCAAGGTTATGCTATTCTCCAAAATAGCCAGGATACCAATATCCTTACCTGGGTTAGACGGTTATACAAGTAGTTATTTTAATTAATCAAAATACTTTCAATTTTTTTAACTTTATTGTTATGTTTTTATTTTTTTCTCCAATAATTTTCTCCATAATATATGATTATATTATAAAAATACAGATTTAGAATATGGAGAGACAAACATAATATATGATAAACCTGTGATGGATATAAAGGAAAGACAAACATCATCTTTATTAATACATCTTGTGATAATCCTGTTCAAGTTAGAGAAAAAAATTTCCTAGCTAAGCTTTATGTAGTCAAAGCTCCCAAACAAGGCCTTAGTTTTTTTTTTTAGCTATGTCTGAATCAGATGATATCTACCTTGTATTAGTATTAAATCTCATGCCTTAAAAACTATGTTTGTAGCAGGTCGAATTTTGTTTTGCAGATATTTTTTATTGAAAATTTAGCCTGTCAGATATGAGAAACTGACCAAAGTAAATGATTGTTATAAATCATTCGGTTAACCAAAAACCGTCTGGTGTTTAACCAAACCGAGTAGAAACCGAACCGAGTGAAACCGAATATTCTATATGGTTTCATTGGTTTTCAATATTGGAAAACCGAGTACTTCAGTTTTGGTTTGCCAAAACCCGATAAAAACCGAACCATGTGCAGTATTCAAACTTCAGAATAGTTATAGTTATGGCCCTCAATTTTATTATAGTATAATTCAATTTCAGCCTATATCTATATCTTTTGTTGTTTTTTTCCTTGTTAGAGTGTTTTTTTTTTTCGATAACGAGGAAGATCCTCAGATAAATTATATTATAGAATTATGAGACTCAGAAGTTTGAGAATCATTAACAATTACAAGGTTGGTACGGTTTGTAATTTAAAGACTATGAAGGATTGCATTTAGACTGTCTCATTTCCACATTTTTTTTAATTGCATTACGATTACAAAAAGTTGATATGTTTGTTGGTTTCCTAATATTAAACCTAGAAGTTAAAAATAAAGCATTTACTTTGAAATTTATAATTTTTTTTGTTGAAATCCCAAAATTTGTGTTATTTTGGTATCTATGCTCCCTAGCTTCAGCATATCTTCCAATCAACAGCTTTAGGGTTGGCTCCGAGTTACTTTGAAAAATAACATTGTGGTTGCTCCATTCAGTTGCCCACCGGAAGGATGCTTTAGCTCCCTTTCCCTCTAATTGTTCTCTTGTAGTGCAATCTGTGTATGATCATCTTTCCTCAACAGTTCTTCATGTGTAATCAATTAAAGTTAAGCCAATGCCTGCAGTACTTGTGGAATTCAGCATTAGCACTGATAAAGCAATAGTAATTCACATACTCATATAAGTTAGCTCCTTGCCAGGTTCCCTGTCTAGAATTGTTAGAGCTTCATCATGCAATGGGTTGTACCGTTGTAGTATAGAGATTGCATGATATTGTAATCAGGTCTGTTGACATATAAATAAATATTTATAAATCTTACAACTGTTTCGGGTTTTTTTTCACTGTTTTGCTGAATTTGTTGGAATGTTACTTCGCACCTAGCCTTCCATATATGCCATATGATTATATTACACATTTATGGCCATTCTATTATACCATAATCCTTATTTCAAATATCAAACCATTTTTTTTAGCCAATCATGAAATTTATCACAGCTATTGAGAACATAGTCAATATCAAGATTTAGATGCATCCATACCTGAACAACGAAGTTGCATTTGAGAAATATATGTGTTAGTGATTCCTCACCCTCATTACAGAGTCTGCATTTAGTTTCGATGTTAGGGAGGATTGCTGCAACTCTCATACTTATTGGGATTATGGAGTTTGCAGCTTTCCATGTGAAAAATTTGATTGAAGGGGTTGTTTGCAGATTCCATATTTTGTTCCCTATATTATCAGTATCATTACTATTAATAGAGTTATAAAGATACTTCACTGTAAACTTACCCGTTGAATTAAGATTCCAATGGGCCATATCGTCAACATCTTGCCTAGGTATAATTATTTTCTCTATCTTTTCTATTGTTATTTGATTAAAACATAAGCTCAACTTATTCACATCCCATTCTTTGTTTTCGGTGAGAAAATTACTTACCTTTATTATATTTGCAGTACATGTTGCTGGTTTTGGCATGGGAACAGTGGTGTTTGGTATCCATTTGTCTTCCCAGACATCAATAAGTTCGCCATTTCCTAACTCCCAATTGCAGTGATATTTTATGTGAGCCACACCACTTAAGATTCCTTTCCAGATCCAACTGTCTCTGGTGTTTGCTTTGTTTTTAACGTGAAGAATGTCTTTATTGGGGTAGTATTTTGCTTTTAAGATTTTCGCAAACAAAGTATTTGGGGTTTCCTTTAGTCTCCAACCCATCTTGGCTATCACAACCTGGTTGAAGTTCTCAATGTTTGGTAATCCTAATCCTCATTCCTTTAATGATTTACAAAACGATTTCCATGCCTTTAGATAGATTCCTTTTTTTATTTTATTTTTCTTTCTTATCCTTTCCCCCCCAGCAATCCCTTTGTAGTTTTGTTAGAGTTTTACAGTTTTTTTTTTGGTATTTTGAAATAATTCATTTGGTACACTGTTATTGATGAGGTTACGTTCTTTATCAAAACTGTTTTACCTGCACTGTTGGTTAAGTTACCATTCCAACTCTGGAGTCTGGTTCTCATCCTTTTAACTAGAGGTTCAAAACTTTTTACCTTAGATTCGTTCGTAAATAGGGGCGGCCCTGGATATTTGTCGTCTAATGGAATAACTTTTACTCCTAGAGTTTGCATGACTTCATTCATTTTTCTAGGGTCAGTTTTAGGGCTGAAGAACACCCCTGATTTGCTCAAGTTAATTAATTGTCCCAAAGTGATTCCAAAATCTCTAAATAAAGCTACAAGGTTGTGACAAGATTGGATATCAACATTACAAATAGGAGGCAGTCATCTGCGAAGAGCAAATGACTCACCGGATGATCATTTCTAGATATTTTTATACCTTTAATTAGACTTGAACTTTCAGATTTTAAGATTGTTCTAGACAGAGATTCCATGCATATAAGGAATAGATAAGGAGATAAATGGTCTCCCTGTTGTATTCCCCTAAAAGGTTTGAAAAATTCGGTAGGAGAACCATTTAATAAGACCGATAAAGTAGTACTAGAAATACACTATAAGACTAAGTCACACTAATTCTCCGAGAACCCCATTTTTTCATTATTTCAATCAAGAAACTCCATTCAACTATGTCGGATGCTTTAGACATGTCAATTTTTAGTCCCATAAGGCCTTTATTAGATTTAGAGTTTCTCATTTTGTGAATTATCTCTGATATTTCCTGCCCGGTATAAAAGACGATTGGAAAGGACTAATAATTTTATCTAACATACCTTTTATTCTGTTAGCCATGATTTTAGAGATGATTTTGTAAGAAGTGTTTATTAGAGCTATGGGTCTGAATTCAGCTGCCGTTGTGGGGTTTAAAGTTTTCGGGATTAGAGAAATGAATGAAGAATTCAGTTTTTTAGCCAAATGACCAGGTCTAAAGAAGTTCTAGATCATAGATACTAAGTCGGGACCAACAGTTTCCCAGTTTTGTTGAAAGAAGATCGCTGGGAAACCATCTGGTCCCGGACTTTTATCCGGATCCATAGCAAAAAGCACATTTTTAATTTCAGTTAAGGAAGGTAAAGAACATAACATGTCATTATCAGTGTCATTTATGCAAACATGAATTTGGTCTATCATTTTAGTGTTAATGCCAGGGTTTACAGAAGTCGCAATGCTACTAAATTGATCTGTAATGCAGGAAGCAATGTCTTTTCTATTGTTTAACCAGATTCCATTATTGTTTCTATTCTATTTCTTTTACATCGTTGTTTGGATTTACTGTGAAAATATTTAGTGTTCCTGTCCCCTAATTGAAGGTTTTAATCTCTACTTTTATCTTTCCAGAATTTCTCCTTTATCGCGTACCACTTGGTTAATTCATTATTTAGATTTGCTAGGAAATTATTTTATTAGTTTCTTATTGAAAATGAAATCCGAATACCCTCATAATTGAGTGTCCCAGCATTCCTGAATTACACCGGGGCACTGCTCATGTTTCATCCATTCCCCAAAATACTTGAAGGGAGTAGCTCCATCATTCCAAGTATTCTGTGTGTTCAAGGAGATGGGAACATGGTCAGAAGAGAGAGGACCAAGATGCTTAATTTTAGAGTTCGGGAATCGTTCCTTGTTAGAGTGTACTCTTCCTAATTTAATACGCTATTGTTTTTTTCCTTATCTAATCTTCAACAGTTTTCATTATTATTTTATTTTCCATATCTTAAAAGTTTATCTATCATCCCTCTATAATTTGGGGATATCTTCCAACTGTGTCGTTTGTGGTTGATTTGTCTCTATCGGTTGTCTAAATTAGTTTTCCTTTATTATGGAGGGGTTTAATTCAAATTCCATGACTGGTTTAATCTTTACCAGAGAATAATTTTTAGTTCTCAATCTCTGGACATCTATAATATTCCACCCTTAATCCTTATCTGGGCTTTAGGATCTGTTTTATCTTCTCATTCTCTCTCTGTTTAAACTAAAACCAGTTTCACTAGGGTTTATCCTAAAAATAGGCCCAGTTCTATTGAATCCTTTCTCTATGATAATTTTGTCTTGGAACGTCCTGGGCATTGGCCCCTCTCTAACTAAAGATCATTTAAATTTCTTGTGTCAATTTATAATCCCGACATTGTATTTCTTTCAGAAACTAAAGCTCCATACTCTAAGATGGATTTTTTTTTTAAATCCAAATTACATGACTGGTTTATTATTCCATCTGTGGGTAAAGCAAATGGGTTAGCAATAGCGTGGCATAATAACATAGAGTTTGAATTAATCTCATCGTATCTAAATGTGTGTCATTTCAATCTACGAGTAAATAATAATGACACTCTATTAACCCATTTTTATGGTGTTATTGAAGCCGATGATAAAGTGGAGCAATGGTCTCATACAACACAGATTGGGAAACAAGTCAAAAACCTTAGCTTCTAATAGGGGATTTAAATGTCATTCTAGATCCGGAAGAAAAACAAGGTGGAAATAAAGCAAGCTCAAGTAGTAAATCCCACATTATTCAAACAATTGATTCCATGGGCTTACAAGATGTTGGATATGAAGGCACTCCTTTCACGTGGTCTAATAACAGAAAAGGAGATGCAAATATTTGTGAAAGAGTCGATAAAACACTAATCTCTTACCAATGGATTCAGAACTTTATGGATACAAAGGTAACTCACCTAACCAGAGTAGGGTCAGATCATGCCTTTACTCTTTGATTCAAACCCAGAAAAGCAAAAATTACAAAAACCATTCAAATGTATCAGATCCTGGTTAACACATTCAACTCTATCCCCGGTAGTCACAGCCTCTTGGAAACTTCACTTTGATAATTCCTCACATAGATATTTTTCCTTGAATCTTAAGTTTCCCTTGTCGGATCTAGCTCACTGAATTCAGAACTTTTCGGAAATATCCACAAAAACATAAAACCCTTGAATAATAAAATTGAGGGTATCCATAGGGCTGAAAATATATCAACCAATATAGAAAAATTAAAAGCCCTCCAAGATGAGAATTGGGAAAATAGTATGAAATCAGAAATGATTACTACCATCAGATTCAAGGGATAAATTCTTCAAAGAATATGACCAGAATACATGATATTTCCATGCCTCACCTTCCAATAGGAAAAGGATCAATGCTATTCATCCCCTTAGAGAACCATCATGGCTCTGTCTATCAGATAAGGATCAAATAAATGCTCTCCTAGTGAATCACTTCTCTAAAATAGGCATTTCTCAAGATAATAACTTTTAAGGTGACCTTCAAGATATTATTAAGTTTTGTATTTCAGAAGTTGGAAATCTATCTCTAATTGAAATTCCATCTAAAGAAGAAATTTAGAATATTATTTCTAACATGAATCAGTGGGAGCACCTGGTCCATATGGGTTTCAACCAGGTTTCTTCAAAGCTAATTGGGAGATTTTGGGACCAAACATCATATTTATTGTTCGAGATTTCTTTGAAACTGGGAATACTTGATCCAGATTTTAACCATTCTTATATAACCCTTATCCCAAAAATAGCCACCCCCAAACTCCAGTTGATTTCCGACCAATCATCTTAAGTAATATAGTCCATAAGATCATATCCAAGATCCTAACAAACAGGTTAAAGCCCATCTTGAATAAGTTAATTTCCCATAATCAATCATCTTTCCTTTCTCGGAGACAAATCACTGACAACATCATCATATCCCATGAGATCTATGAAAATTTCTCAAGCTAAGAAGGTTCATCTTGCGCTAAAGTTAGATATGTCAAAAGCTTTTGATAGGGTGGAGTGGAAATTTATTAATCGACACTAATTTCTTTTGGATTTAACGATTCTTGGGTAGATCTTATCATGCAATGTATTTCGAGCACCTCCTTCCCCGTTCTTCTAAACGGTTCTCCAGGGCTGAAGTTTTCCACATCGAGGGGATTAAGACAAGGTGATCCGATATCTCCATACCTTTTCCTAATTTGCATGGAAATTCTTTCTAGACTCATAGAAAAAGCGGTACCAGATAAAAAAAAAATCGGGATTTAAAATAAATAAACATGCCCCAAACATTTCTCACCTTTTCTTTGCGGGTGATTATTTTCTATTCACAAAATCCAATTTAGGGGAAGCAAAAAATCTTATAGATATTTTATCCAAGTTCTGGGAAAATATTGGGCAGATAGTTAATCTTCAAAAATCCGGGATCTATACCTAGGAGAGCTTGGAGGAACTTCATCAACAAAAGGTATGTGGAGGCTAAAACTTCTATCACTCAGAAGTCTATTCTATTATATCTTTTATTGAGAAAAAGTCATATAGCTATATACACTTTTACATTATACACATGTGATATTTCGAGCCGAGTGTAACTCGCTTATATCTTTCTCGAAATATATGTTGGAAAGCTTTTTGCTTTAACTACATTCATCATTATTCTTGACGAGTTTAGTTGGATAAAAATTTATTTTTTGGAAACTAAATAATGAGTCAAAAGATGATCATGTGAAAATTTCCTTGCAACATCTTACATGATTTGTGTGAGACAGTCATTTGATGTAGACTCGGAATATTTCGTATTGATCATTCGATCACTTGAAAATTACTTATAAGATAATAGTTTGTGTGAGACATCTATTGTCATCTTCTATGGATGTTTCAATGATTGAAATGGGAGTTTAGAACAAATAGCCATTGTCTGGATATAACACAATATGCATACCAGTATGCAAACTGTTGTAATATGATTCGGGTCCGGGAACCAAGTTTGCGTACCAGTATGCGAAAAGGATTGAAAGCATTGAAAATCTGGAATGTCAACTGAAAAAATTAAGACAAGAGAATGCGACATCTCGCAATTGTGATTTCAAGAAGAAAAATCGATTATCTTCGATAAACTCTTTTAAACTCAATCAACATATTACTCCTAAAAATATGTCATACTCAAACCTCTCTTGATATTTCTAGGCTGTTGTTTGTGGGAGAAAACTACTTCTGCAGGTTTAGGTAATTTTGGGTGTGTGTGGATAAGAAGTGAATTTAAACCTTCAACAAATGTGATGTACGATGAGCACTTTGATTCGAGAGATAATCTGTACAATTCTGGCCTAAACCGAAGACACGGCCGTTCCAGATTTGTTTCGATCACAGGTGAAGGATGTGAGATTGATCTTAGGGAGAGAAGCGAAGAAGGTGTTGAGAGTATGAAGGTGAAGGCTATTTGATGACTTGTTAAGAGAAGGTTGAGAAGGCTAGCAAATGTTGCAGGCAGGCTCTGAGTTTCGAATACGATGGTATTAACACTTGGTTTTTCTGTGTTGTTGTTGAAAATAGGACGGAGAACCTATTTATACAAGTCCTTTAGCCTAACCTTCGTATCTCGTAGGAAGTGGAGAAAGTAGAGTGATGGAGTAGTGGAGTAGTGTGTTGGTGTCACACGACCAGGATTTCCCACTTCTCCCATCATCACTAACCTTCCATGACTTCCTGACACGTTCTTGTGATGGCGCGTTGTGCGCTGCACGCTGTAAACCGCCGACCAATACCCCAAGATGTATCCCCTGGCTTGTGACATGATTGATGTCTCGAATGTTTTTGGAAAACATGTTGCATGTTGTTGTGGCTTGGAAAGTCGTGCTCGGAAACCTCTGCTAGCTTGGTGACCTTCGACGGTCGAGATTTTGCATCTTGAGAGGAGGGGCAACCGTTGATTGTGGCACTAGAAACCCTAATTAACGCCCCTTACTAGAATCGTTGTAGAATTCTAGTACGGACTCGGATTTTGATAGTCCGCCCCTCCATTCCATACGGAAAAGAATTTCCTATCTCCCATCGCGGGAATATTTAGGTTTTAAGCTCGCTCGGGAGAAGAAAACATCCCGAAAGCAAAACCCAGGAAGGAAATTGATACTTGTAAAGTATCATGTGTATACTATGTAGGTACTGCATTGAGTATATCCAGCATGGTTTGGAAGTTGCGCATGCAAACCCTTCCTTGTCCATCGGATTTTCTTTGCCACGATTTTGGAGGAGTCTCTCCAGATCTTCACGTGTAATAAAGTTGGATGATCGGCTCCTTTCCCTGAGACGCTCCTGGTCCCTTTCTCTTGCGTGGTCAACAAGATAAGACTCTTCGTTCGTAGGCTTGCGAATCGAGGCACCTGCTCGAGGTGTGCTGAACGTATTTCTTGTTGGCCCTTGGGACTGTCTCGACTCTTGTGGTAATCGATCGGTTAATGTTTTAAGGAAGGTGAGTACATCATTCTGAGTGGTTGTCATGTCTGCCTAAGCTTTAGCGAGGGTTTCTTGTCTCTCCATCAAGTCCACCATGGTGATAGAGGTTTCCCTCCTTTGGGTCCTCCGATCCTCGTCTCGAAGGGGAGTAGCGCTGCTCGGTGACGGACAGAGGTGTCATGCTTGAGGAAATGCCTCGATTTGCAGCCGCTATGGCTCTTGTAATGGGAGGTGTCACGCCCTCGGGAATGTCCGATGCCGCTCCGATGGTGCTGTGCCGATGGAAGAAGACGCAATTCCACGGGACACGTTGGTTGTACAAGCGGGTTGTATGGTGACACCAGAGATTGGGATATCAGCGACAAAAGTGTTTTCGGCGCTAACTCCACCGGGATTGGTTACTAGTCCAGACCTAAGATCCACCATTCTTGAAATCAGAGAAATTGTACTGGTATTGAATAAATCGACTTCACAACCGAGAGATTAACCTCCCACTGTGGTCGCCAATTATTTGTGAGAGAAAACTACTTCTGCAGGTTTAGGTAATTTTGGGTGTATGTGGATGAGAAGTGAATTTAAACCTTCAACAAATGTGCTGCACGATGAGCACTTTGATTCGAGAGATAATCAGACACTGCCTAAACCAAGACACAAGCCGTTCCAGATTTGTTTCGGTCACAGGTGAAGGATGTGAGATTGATCTTAGGGAGGGAAGCGAAGAAGGTGTTGAGAGTATGAAGGTGAAGGCTATTTGATGACTTGTTAACAGAAGGTTGAGCAGGCTAGCAAATGTTGCAGGCAGTCTTTGAGTGTCGAATACGATGGTATTAACACTTGGTTTTTCTGTGTTGTTGTTGAAAATAGGGCGGAGAACCTATTTATACAAGTCCTTTAGCCTAACCTTCGTATCTCGTGGGAAGTGGAGAAAGTGGAGTGATGGAGTAATGGAGTAGTGTGTTGGTGTCACACGACCAGGCTTTCCCACTTATCCCATCATCACTAACCGTCCATGAATTCCTGACACGTTCTTGTGATGGCGCGTTGTGCGGCCGCACGTCAGTAAACCGCCAAAGACCAATACCCCGGTATGTATCCCAGCCAGTGACATGATTGATGTCTCGAATGTTTTTGAAAACATGTTGCATGTTGTCGTGGCTTGGAAAGTCGGGCTCGAAACTCCTAGCTTGGTGACCTTCGACGGTCGAGATTTTCCATCTTGAGAGGAGGGGCAACCGTTGATTGTGGCACTAGAAACCCTAATTAACGCCCCTTACTAGAATCGTTTTAGAATTCTAGTACGAACTCGGATTTTGATGGTCCGCCCCTCCATTCCATACAGAAAAGAATTTCCTATCTCCCATCGTGGAAATATTTAGGTTTTAAGCTCGTTCGGGAGAAGAAAACAGCCCGAAAGCAAAACCTAGGAAGGAAATTGATACTTGTGAAGTATCGTGTGTATACTATGCAGGTACTGCATTGAGTATATCCAGCATGGTTTGGAAGTTGCGCATGCAAACCCTTCCTTGATTGACCACATGGTGTGGTAGAGTGGAGGATGGTGATCACGGTGATACCTTGTTTGTCACCTAACTCCCTCCCTAGGCTATTCATCCAAGCATGCGAACTTGGACGGACGAGATTGATGGAGAGATAACCGTTGGATTAGGGTATGGAAGGCTTGCGAGCTTCCTTCTTCACCCTAACGGTTTTATGCCTTGGGAGGCGTGCAAGGGAGGACCGATTGGTCCTGCAGCAGGCAGACGCCAATCTACACGCCCATGTAGAGTTGAATCTCATTGAGCGATCCGGTCGCCTTTACGGCTGCGATGACGGATGGTCGAGATTAGAAGTGTCCTTACATGCCACCTTTGGGCACGCAAATCGAGATGCATGGCAGTCAGGGGAGCTGGCCGATTGGTTCACCGTGGAGGTGGGCCCATGGTGAGCATGTAGACACCGTCGGCCAGGAATTCCGCCTCCTGGTCGTTCGTACACACCCGCCCAAAGTTGCGTGGTCGCAACTTGTCGGAAAACCCTAATTTTAGGGTTTACGGGCCCAACCTTCAAGCTAACGTTTCCCAACGTCCGTGACTACCACAGGAAATCAGATCATACCAGCAAGGAGGTGGGTTGGTGGCGAGCATGTGCATGCTTGGTTTGCGACCATAGGCGCGATCTAAGCTATCCAAACACGCTTGCGATGACGGATGGCCGAGATTAGAAGTGGCATTGCATGCTACCTTTGGGAACAATTTTCGAGACGGCTGGCTGCAACCAACCATGGACGATTGGTTGGCCGTGTATCCAGGCCCACGGTGAGCATGAAGGTGCTGCCGGACAGTGGTTGGGACACCAATCCGTTCGTGTACGCTGGTTGCAAGTTGCTTGGTCGCAACTTGTTTAGCAAAACCCTAATTTTAGGGTTTGTGGGTCCACCACTTCTCTCTAACAATTTTGTGGTTTCTACGGCCCCCTTGGGGAAGCCAATCAACCCAGAAGGAAGGTAGGCTGGCGGTGAGCATGTGCATGCATGCTACTCGGTCCCGCGTGCGATCTAGGCCGTCCGACTATGCCTGCGAATTTGGAAAGATGAGATATATTTTTGAGTTTGTTTTCAGTAGGTGAGACTAACATGGGTAGTCTTGCATGCGTTCAACGAGGCTAATATAACCCGTCTTCAGGTAGCCTACGGGTGTTTGCATGTTGAACACAAGGCTTTAATTAAAGCATTAATAGTAATGTTGTATACCTAGCGTAAAACCGGATGGTTGCTACATGCTCCGTCGGGATGGTTGCTACATGCTCCGTTCTGGGTATATTAAATTCACATGATGGTTGTACATGCTTTGGTGAATTAATAAAGTGAGAAGTATTCGTCACTTGAATGGTTTTATTCTTTGCAGGATGTCGGCCTATTAAATTAGCTTCATCCTTTGCAGGGTGGCAACATATTAAATTTGGTTTTACAATTTTAGCCCTAAACTAAAATCCACCATCAACAGCTGTTCTTCGGGAATATAAGACCGAATTATCAATTGCTTCATGTATACCTTGATTTACCAAAATACGGAACAAAACATCGTATGTATTTCTGTGGGAGACAGATTTATCTATCAGAATAGACTTTTCTTTGGGAGACATCTTTGTTTATAAAGACTTTGACTTTGGGTCGTAGCAACTCTTAGTTGTGGGTGAGATCAACTAAGGGAATCAAGTGCGTAGAGTCCTTCTGGGATTCAGAGACGTAAGGAACGCGACAATACCTTAATTGGTGTAAGACTTGGTTAGGGATCAACTACATTCCAGTCTGAAGTTAACTTGTAGTAGGCTAGTGTCTGTAGCGGCTTAATACAATGTGGTGTTCAAATCTGGATTAGGTCCGGGGTTTTCCTGCATTTACAGTTTCCTCGTTAACAAAATTTCTGGTGTCTGTGTTATTTTTTTTCCACATTAGATTTGTTTATATAATTGAAATATCACAGGTTGTGCGTAGTTCAATCAATTGGTAAATCCAACCTTTGGTTGTTGATATAAATTACACTTGAACATTGGTCTTTCGTACCGTTCAAGTTATTCTCATAACAA
Source organism: Papaver bracteatum (assembly GCA_023529315.1). Classification (NCBI taxonomy): domain Eukaryota; kingdom Viridiplantae; phylum Streptophyta; class Magnoliopsida; order Ranunculales; family Papaveraceae; genus Papaver; species Papaver bracteatum. Next base: position 5,786 of record JAJJWX010002037.1, on the reverse strand, counting down.
TCAGTTCATGGATTCCATTCTATTGATATTGCTGATTGATTTGAGAAAGAGATATAGCTATTGGATATCTTTTCTTGATTGAGTCTGACTGTCTAGTTGATTATCTTGGAATTATATTGAAGTTAGTCCATACAGATTGCCGAACGAAATATTGGGTGTGGTTGTTAGACCCCCGCTTTTTAAATTGGTATCAGAGCAGGAAAACATGTTATCGTAAGTCCGTGTTTGTAGCAATCTGATTCTGTGGACGGAAACTTATCTCTATAAACGTACCGCCAATCTTCGATGGCTCGAATTACTTATGGTGGAAAATTGTTATGTGTGCCTTTCATCAAGCACGTGATTTTTAATCATGGGTTTATGTTATTAATGGCTATAATCCCCCAATGGTTACAGTAGATAGTGTAACTATTGCAAAGGATATTGGTAGGTATGAGCCTGACGAGGTTCTCGCTGCAAAGAAAAATTCTGATGTCTTAAATGTTATCATACATGCCATTACCCCATATCTTCAGCACCATGTGACTGCGTGCACTCGGTTTAAAGATGCTTGTGATATCTTAGAAACCGTATTTGAAGGGAATACCTCTGAAAAGAAAGCTAGGCTTCAAAACCTAAATTCTGATTGGGAAAACCTTCGTATGGTTGATGAAGATTCTTTTGATGAGTTTAATCACAAAATGTCTAAAAAATTTAATGCATCTTTTGCATTGGGTAAGACTATTCATGAGAAGGACATTGTGATGAAAACTCTCATATCGTTGCTAGCTAGATACGATTCTAAGAAACATGCCATCGTTGAAGGAAATAACCGAGAAACCCTTTCCAGAAATACTCTTGTTGGAAAGCTAAAGATTTTTTTTATCTTGAACTGAGTAAAAGAGAAAAACTTCGCATGTCTTGCAATCTCGTTGCTACATCTGATGAAAAGTCTCTATGTCCTGAACTAATTGATACAAAGGATGAGAATTGCTTTAAAGCAACTCTTTCAATGTTTGTACAACAATTAAAGAAAACTTTAAGACAGAGAAAAAGAAAGTCTCAGAAAAATTTGTCTTCAATCAATGAAAAGGATAAAAAAGTTCACAAAGACTATGATAATGGAACTTGTTCCAAGTGCCATAAAAGTGTTCATAATCTCTCTGGTAATCCTAATAAGGAGGTTAGTGAGTTAACCAAGGAATGGATGGAAACTCTTGACTACTTTCCTGAGGAAGAAGTCTGTGAAAGTTCTCTCACCTATTTTGATGATAATCACACTTGTCCTTCTAATAGCTCTGATTGTTCCATGATAAACGATCTACCTTCCCCAAAAAAAAAAATTGATCGAGTATGTTTCAACTGGAGAAGGAAGCCATGATTTAAATGATTGAAAATATGGAATGTCAACTGAAAAAATTAAGACAAGAGAATGCGACATCTCGCAATTGTGATTTCAAGAAGAAGAATTGATTTTCTTCGATAAACTCTTTTAAACTCAATCAACATATTACTCCTGAAAATATGTCATACTCAAACCTCTCTTGATATTTCTAGGTTATTCTTCGGGAATATAAGACCGGATTATCAATTGGGTTCTGTTCACCTTGATTTATCAAAAGACGAAACAAAATATCGTAGGTATTTCTGTGGGAGATAGATTTATCTATCAGAATAAACTTTTATGTGGGAGACGGATTTGTTTATAAATTCTTTGACTTTGGGTCATATCAACTCTTAATTGTGGGTGATATCAACTAAGGGAATCAAGTGCATAGAGTCATGTGGGATTCAAAGACGTAAGGAACGCGATTTTACCTTAATCGGTGTGAGACTTTGTTAGGGCTCAACTACATTACAGTCCGAAGTTAACTTGTAGTAGGTTAGTGTCTGTAGCGGCTTAATACAACGTGGTGTTCAAATCTGGACTAGGTCCCGTTTTTTTTTTTTGTATTTGCGGTTTCATCGTTAACAAAACTTCTGGTGATTGTGTTATTTCTTTTCCGCATTATATTTGTTAACATAATTGAAATATCATAGGTTGTGCGTAGTTCAATCAATTGGTAAATCCAACCTTTGATTGTTGATTGAAATTGATTGACACTTGAACATTAGTCTTTGGTACCGTTCAAGTTTTTTCTCATAATAATCAGGCTCACATATTCTATCTGTTTGATTTGCTGATTACACTGAGAAACATAGATATAACTCTTGGATATATTTCCTTGATTGAGTCTGAATGTATAGTTTATTCTCTTAGAATTATATTGGAGTTAGTCCATACTGATTGTCGAACGAAATATTGTGTGTGGTTGTTAGGACCCCACTTTTTCACCCTCATTGTCAGATGTGCAATTATTAGGAGAAGGAAACCGATCAACATCTTTTCACATTCTGTCATTTTGCAAGATCTATATGGTTCAGTTTTTATTTAGAAACCATCGATACTAGGAGTAGCACAAGCTCGATTAATGATTGGATTGGAGGTTGGTTATCAGACCCTGATTTTGCACAGTTTTCGGGAAAAATAACAACAATCATGTAGTTCATCTGGAAACATAGATGCTCAGTAGTCTTCGAAAACATCAATCCCGACCCAATAAACTTAATGGATCAGATTAATAGATAGCTTAACTCTAATCCTACTAAATTTATCCAAAAGGAAATTCCCCAAAATAAAGGAACTTTAGTTAGGAATAGCTGGTCCGACATAAACACAGATTGGGTAATCTTTATTGACGCATCCTTTAGAAAATAAGACTATTCTATGGGTTATGCCTTTTTACTATACTCAGTGGATCATGAGACTTTTATGCATATATCATCGGGTTCGGAGTGGGACACTTCAGCTTCTATGGGTTATGCCTTTTTACTGTACTCAGTGGATCATGAGACTTTTATGCATATATCAGCGGGTTCGGAGTGAACCCTGAACCAAGGCAGCTACTTGGTTAAAAAATAACATTTTATTAAGTGTTTCCATAGTCACTGCTGCAAAGATTTGGCAGACAACATCAATAAGGTAAATATAAAAGCCCATTGGACAGCGTGAAACACTTTGCAAGAAGCTGGGATAATTTTGGAGGAATTACCCCAAGCACATGTGAAGTACATAAATAGAAAACATAAATCTGCTGCGGACTACATTGCAAAGGAAGCAAGGATAACAAATCTTTAACATATTTCTACATATTTTCAGCACTAGATTCAAATACTTCCTAAACAATGTAATATACCTAGAAAAGGAATTTCCTAGATAGAAGGTTTGGGAAACTGTTAAAGCTATAAATAGAGATGTTTAACTTATAGCTAAGACATCTAGAGAGTGTGGTTTGACACCTAGAAAAGGAGGTTTAACACACATACCTAGAGAAAAGTTTGTGAGGCAATTAATTATTGTAAAAGCAAGCTTAGCAAATAGTTTAAGGTTATTTACCTAGAGATATTATGAGCGTAACAAAGAGAAAATTGTAACAGTTTTCCTGTTCATAATCTAGAGAAGATATTTTCTTCGAATCTGGTTTCTAGTGTGTTATGTTTTCTAGTTTTCGTCTATTATTATTCTGAATCACGCCTCTATAATAATAGTCACCAAGGTACAGAGATCATACGTATCACCTGCAAAACGCTAGATAACTCATTTGCATGTAAAAAATTTGCAAGCTTGCATCTACAATAAGCATCGTATCTTGAATACCTGTTTTTATCAACAACAAAAAAAAAGATAGTTCATATGGTAAAAGAAATGTAACCAGGTCAAATAAGTTAATATGCACGTGTCACATAGTTTCATGAGCTCTTTCAACGCTAGCAAAACAACAAATTGCAGGCCTTTGGGTACTTTCTACAATGGATGTGTGCCAAACACACTACGCAACTAATGTGAATGTTATATTTATTATCCTCTCTTGTATTAGCCTATATAAATTGAGGCTCATTCCTTTGTAATTGATACTAATATCTAGTAATGAGAAATTATCTCTTTTTCTCTCTATATTTCTTTTGTGCAATAGTTCACTTTTGATTTAGTTTACAACAATTCCCTCATTTGCAAGTTCTTGTGGGGAGAGACTTTAGACCCTAAAGATAGAAAACTCCACCTTTTGGGTTGGGATCCCCTTTGCTCCCCGAAGTCTGAAGGTGGCCTAGGCTTCAGGAGAGTTGAGCTAAATAACCTGGCTATGATAGCTAGAAATGCCTGAAAAATTATAAAAAATCCTGATTGTCTTTTAGGCACTGTACTGAAAGCCAAGTATTTCCTTAGGATTGATTTTCCAAATGCTGGTTTCCCTAGTAATTTCACTTGGACCTGGAGATGCTTACATACTATTAAAGAGATGATTAAGCCTTTCATTTCCTGGATTGTAGGAGTTGGTAAGTTTATAGACCCTTGGTGTGATAAATGGATCCCTACTTTGGGATCCGCTACACCTAATTCTTTAGTTCCTCCAGACCCTAGTGTAAAATTTTCTTCATTTATTGATGATGATACTGGATCTTGGAATATAAACAAATTAAATACCCACTTTGATGATGCTTATGTTCAGAAGATCATTACTATTCCCTTAAGCCTATTGCGCACTCCTGATAGGAGGGCTTGGGAGCTTTCAAAGAATGGTAGATTTTCATCTAAATCTGCTTATTTGGTACTTAGAGGGCTTAGGCCTTCTCCTTGAATAAACTTTGGAAACTTGGAAAGCTGCTAAAAAATGTTTTGCCTGCTAAAACTGTTTTACATACTAGGATACCTATGAATTCTGTTATCTGTAATAGATGTTTTGATCCTGATGAATATATTATGCATGCTCCTGATGAATCTATCATGCATGCTCTTGTTTTCTGTCCCTTTGCTAGTCATGTCTGGTGTCTGGCTTTTTTATGTGCTCATACTTCTGCTTTTTCTGATAGTTCTATGATTAATTGGTTGAATTTATGGGTGACTGACCCTGTTACTAGAATTCCTATTGATAGAAATTGTTTGTTTGTTGCTATCTTGTGGTCTTTGTGGACTAGTATGGACACTTAGTTTTTAGAAACCTTCAGGAGAATCATGTTGTTGTTATTCATAGGGCTAAGGTTATGCTTCTTACTGTCAAGACTAAAATCCAACCCTCTCCTCGTCATACTATATCCCATAGCGACTCTTGGATGCCCCCAACTTTTGGATGGATAAAATGCAACACTGGTGGATCTTATGATGACATTACTAAGGACAATGGTGTAGGCTATGTGATGAGGGACTTCTCCAGCAAAGCTTCTTTCTGTGCTTCCATTGTTTTTGAAGTTGAATCTGCTGAAGAGGCTGAAGCTAGAGCTATCTGTGCTGTGTTAAAGAAAGTTGTGGACTTAAAGCTTACACATATCATTGTTGAAGGTGATGCTCAGGACCTGATATTTCAATTTTCTTCTGGAAGATTTGATGGAAATCCTAGAACTGGTGCTATCTTTAAAGACATTCAATTTTTTGCTTCCTCTCTTATTGGTTGTATCTTTATTTTTCAGCCTAGAAATTGTAATTCTATTGCTCATGAACTAGCTAAGTGGGCAAAAAACAACAAGTCGTCTATGTACTGGCCTGTCCCTCCTATTTGGCTTAGTCCTTTTGTTGAGGAGGACCTATTAGCCTTTTTGAAGGCCGTTGCTTTAAAAAAAAAAAAAAAAAGTCATCAACTCATTTAAATTTTTCTTTCATAATCTGATTCGGTAAGGAAGTCCTTACAAAATATGTCCTTATTATGAACTTCAGAATAGATAAAAAATGAAACAGTGGGCTAGACATCTTAAACATGTGAGCGCAACAGATAGTG